>JAPKLW010000400.1:529017-548244 GCA_026898455.1 Plectranthus barbatus | reverse complement strand
ATTATTATTATTATTATTATTATTATTATTATTATTATTATTATTATCATCAGGGCCGGCCCTGCAATTTCGGGGGCCTTGTGCGATGAGTATAGATGGTGGCCCAATTTTATTATTATTATTATAAATAAATAAACTAATAAAATAGAATATAAGTATAAAATATGGCTCATGTCATCTTTAATCAAAAGTTTTTCAAAAACTATAAATCGCAAAAAAACTATGTTATTTTACTTTAAAATTATGCGAGTTTTGATTATATTTATCAATAAAAGAATCTTAAATAAAATAAACAAGAAAGATGTATAACTATCATTTACAGATTACCTCATAAATGTCTTTTATTTTTTTAACCAAACTTACTACTAAGAATTTCACAATATATTTGTTAAAGAGTAACAAACAATCTATTAGATCATTTTTTCAATTCAAGTTTTTTCAAATTCTTTTAAATAGGCTAATCACATTTTTAATTATAAAATAACTAATATAATATTGTGAAGAAGAGTATTTTGACACCTTATCATTTATTTCATTTGAATTTTTAAACTTACATAACGCAAAATATAAGTTTAAGTCATCTACTATTTAATTTTAATTGAATTAAAGATGGATTTATTTATTTGGGATTAATATAATTTTTTAATTCCAATATTAAAATAAAATAAAAATGGTGCCCCAATATTTTTAGGGCCCCGTGCATCGCACCTCCCGCACGGCCTCAGGGCAAGCCTTGATTATTATTATTATTATTATTATTATTATTATTATTATTATTACTTCCGTGAAGAAATTGAGTAAATCTATCTGACATTTGACTCAACTTTTATTATTTTGTGTATTTCCTCTGTAAGGGCCGCAATTCTTTTGCATGTGATTTTAACTTTTTGATAGTTTCAATTATTTTCTCAGGTAATTATTTATTATTTTATGATATCTTACTTAAATAATTTACTCACTAATGGAAAGTTATAAAATTCAAATTTAATTTTTCAAGTAACAAGCTCTACTTAAAATAAATTAAATCTCTCGGATGCCTTATATATATCATATGGCACCTTAATAAAATGTTTTTAAAATATTATAAATCTAAATATCGTGAGTTTGGATTGATAAATAATAATGAGAAGCAGCTAAAACTCCTGATTGGTACATTTAAAATTACAACATTACAAAAACATGAAAAGTTAATGTAAAAGAAGTTAAGCAATTTCATAATTGCCGAGAAAACCTGAGGTGTGAATCCATCCGTCTTCTTCCCTACGTCTTTTATTATGGCTCTCTCATCAAAACGCCTTCCCCTCCGAAAATCAATTAGGCCGCCGTGAGAATTGATCTCACCGGCCATGGCCTCCAACATCAGGATATTGATGGTGCTGGTGGTTATGTTTGCGAGATGCCAAACAGAAGCGTTCGTGGGCATGAATTGGGGAAGGCAAAGCGCGCAGAGATTGGTGCCGTCGCAGGTGGTCGATCTGCTGCTGCAGAATGGGATCAGAAATGCGAGAATCTTCACCAGCCAGGAAGATATCATGAAAGCATTCGCGGGGAGCGGGATCAACCTCACCCTCACCGTCTTCGACATCCACTTCGCCTCCTACCGCAATTGCAGTGAATGGTTCAAGACTAAAGCAAACCTAATCCTCGGTGCCAATGTCAGGTCAGAAATGAATAGAAAAGCCCTAATTTTGATTTGATTTGATTTGGGTGGTGCAACTGCAACTGCAGGACCCTGATACTAGGCGGCTTGCCATATATATTCGACGTGAATCCCAACATCACCCGCATCGATGACGCATTGGCGATGTTCCGCGACTCGCAGCGGACGTTCGACGAGACCGGGAACGGACACATCAAGGTCACCACCGCGATTCCGTCGACGGTAGTGGCGCCGGCGATGAGGCCCTCCGACTGTCAATTCATGGAGCCAGTCAAGTCAAAAATGGCCGAGTTTCTTGATTTCCTCAGAGGAAACAGAGCCCCCTTCTTGGCCGACATGTACCCCATCCTCGACGCCGAGCGCGGCAACTTTTCAATCTCCTTCGCCATCCCCACCAACACCTCGGCCGACGTAGTCATTAGAGATATCAACGGCGCCATCTACAACAACGTTTTCGAGTGGCAGTACGACTGCTTCGCCTGGGCTCTGCGTAAACTCAACGCCTCCGATATCAAGATCATCGTCTCCCAAATCGGGTGGCCCACCGACGGCTACAAGGGAGCCACCGCCGAGAATGCGGAGCGCTTCTTCAAGTACCTGTTGCCATTGGTGACCAGCAATAAGGGCACCCCCATGCGGCCGGGGGCGCCCATTGACGTATACGTGCAGGAACTCACCGATGAGCCGAAGATGATCTCGGTGAGACCTGTCGACCGGCATTGGGGGGTTTACAGGTATGGTTTCGATCAATGAAGTTAGCTCTTTCAATTTGATTTCTCATATCATATATTCCTGGCAGATCGAACGGGGAGTCCAAGTACAAGATCGATCTATGGGGACAAGGGCGGGATGTTTTTCCGACGACGGTGAAGGGAATCATGCGGATGCCCAGCCGGTGGTGCCTGTTTAACGGCAACACGAAGAATATGGAGAAGGTGATGAACCAGACTAATGTAGCCTGCAAAAAAGGCGACTGCACCACTCTGGCTCCGGGGGCATCGTGCAGCAAGCTCGATTTCGTCAACAATGTCTCCTACGCCTTCAACGTCTACTTCCAAACACACTTTCAAGACGAGAAAGCCTGCAACTTCGAGGGGCTGGGTTACGTGTCGGAAGAAGATCCATCGACGGAGGAGTGTGTGTTCCCGGTGGAGGTGGTGAGAGGCCAGCAGCTGATCGATTTTCAGTCGGCCGCGGGAGACAACCGTGTAGGGTTGGTGTTGCTATTTTCCGCATTGGGAGCATCCATATATATCTGAGGACAAAAATAAATGCCTTATCCCTACACCTATCATCATGACCTTGTCCATATGGTATATTTTTTTGAGGTTTACCATGATGATATATATTTTCAATTTTGGATTTCTTCATTGCTTTTTACAGGGAAACTTGGATATATATATATATAGGGGCGCGTTAAAGTGACAAGTACCCCCTTAGATGGGAGATGAGAATGAATCTGGGCCATTAAAAACATGATTTGGACGGTTAAGATCAATTTGGGGCCGGATTTTAAAAGCTGCATTCGGTAGAATAAAAAACTTGCAAATTAAGGGTAATATTGGCAAAAAAAAAATCACAACTACCCTGAATAACGTTGAGCCCTTCTTCAAGCAGCAGTTTCAGGATTCTCAATAGGTGGACCGGCCGCAGCTGATGCCACCTCTCCACCATCACCACAGTCCACTTCTTCCCCCACAATCGGCAAAAATAAAAAAAATAGAATCAAGAAAATTGATACAACAAACGACAAGTAAAATCTTTTTCTCCTTCCAAAAATTTCACTTTATTGAAAAGAAAAAACACAAAACGCGATTTAGAGGTGAGAGATTGAAGAAGAACGGGGCAGCAAGAGCGAAAATATGTATGCATGTGTATAATAATGAAAAAGTTCAGAGAAACGTTTTTGTTGTGATTATTATACTGCAACTGGGTATATAATGCATATTTACAGGCTTATATAATGCATATTTACAGGCTTAGATAATGCATATTTTCATGTTTATATATTTTCAGATATAAGTTGCATTATTAAGCTTGTAAATATGCATTATCTACATATGCATAGTTGCAGTATCTTATTTTTACTACGATTATCTTTTTCGAAACATATGCAATAGTGATTTCGTTTGAAAGATAATTAAATTATCTTTAATTTGATATACAGTAAGTTAAAAAATAATTTAAATTGAATGAGATATAATTAATTCAAGTTTTATTAGGAAATTAGAGGAGAGATAATATGTTGAAGAGAGAAATACGTGAGTTTGAAATGAAAAGAGAATATGAGATTTTTTTGTGGTTCCCCATGTTTAACTTACCTAAATACCCTTATTACAATAAATTAATTCAGAAATTAACTAACAAAATAAATAGAGATATTAAATCTGGATCACTTATTTTATCAAATCAAAGGTCATGATTTATTCTCTTCTCCCATCTAAGAAGGACTTGTGATATGATTACAACTCTATATATATATATATATATATATGGATGCGATCCAGTGAGAACCACTTTTACCATAAGAAATAAGAATCAATTCTCGCTATTGATTTTGATGAATAAACGCTCAGGATTTTACTAAAATTTTCGGTCATTTTATCTCAAAAAACCAGCATTATATGGTATCTTTGTCATTTAGTACTTATTTAAGATTCTGTTTGCATATTCTATCTCGACATGCATTATATATCTAACAAACATGCATTATATGCATAAGAAACATGCATTGTCCTAGGAAACATGCATTATGTACCTAGCTAACATTCATTATATACCTAACAAACATATTCCTGCATTATAATATAATATTACTCTTATTTTAGAACAATATTATTATCATTATACGACATTACTTCCTCTATTATATATAATATTACTTTTATTTTAGAGAATAATTATATTACCTTCATTATAATACCTATGTTATTACTATATAATAATAAGTGCAACTATAATGATGAATGGTGATTTCGCTGAAATAAATAAATATATATATATAGAGAGAGAGAGAGAGTAGTGATCATATGAGAATATTTTTTAGTATCAGAAATGAGATTAAATCTCAGCCTTTGATTTTGTGATTTCAACACTCATGATCTATTTCACTACGTGTGCAGTTTTCCTCGATTATCCTGCAGTTTTGCAAAATTAAGGTTATTTTTGTAATTTTAGCTTTTTTAAAATCTAAAATAGTATCTCATTAGATTTTTTATTCCTTTCTTCGCGCGATTTGATTTCTTCTTCTTTCTTCGTTCGATTTGATTTATATTTCTTTTGTCGATTAGATTTTTTTCTTTGTTTCTGGATTTCGCATTCGTGTTCGGTCTCGACTTTGTTAATTGTGCATGAATATAGTTTTAAAAAATTTATTTTATTCAGATCGACGTTCATTTTTACTATTATATTATGCATCTTTAGTGTTAACTTTGTGCATTTTTGTATCTTATAGGTTCATTTATTCCAAAGTGTGTTGATAAATGAAGCATTTTAAGGGCAGAGTTTTTAGAAGTGTTGATGTTGGTATTGAGTTTTATAGAGACTACGCTCGTGTTGCTGCTTTGAAGAAGAAGATGTTTAATTCTTTTTAATTCGTATTTATGTAAAAATGAAGTAAATCGGGCTAAGAATGAAGTAAACCGGGCTAAAAATGAAGTAAATCGGGCTTAAAATGCAGGTTGCTGTTTGTATTTGAGTATTTTTACAGTTTTAGTCTTTAAAGGCTAAAACTGCAGGATATTGGGGCAAAATGCCGCGTTTTTCAATTTGCTGAGAATGAATCATGTTCGTCGATTTGATGAGATGGACGCGCGAGATCTATTCTTATTTCTTATAGTAACTCTTATTCTCACCTGATCACTACCCTATATTATATAGGGGAGTGATCATATGAGAACTCTTCTTACCATGTGAAAATAAGAACTAATCTCGGCCATCCAATTGGTGATCCAACGCTAAAGACTAAATAAATCTCGTCTGCATTATAGTGTAGTGAAACATGCATTAAAGGGTAATTTTGTAATATTTTTCTCTCTCCTCTAAAATCATCCTAAATTTTTAAATGATCATATCTCCTTTGATTTAAATTATTTTTTATGTATAATATATCAAATCAAAGGTAAATTAATTATATTTCAAACGAAATCCCTATTGCATATGTTTCGATTTAAAAATTATCGTAAAAAATGAAAATTAGTGATTATATGCATAATTCTCGTAACTATACACGAATTTTTATATAATGAATGGAGTTGCACAATATAATGCATGAAGTTATATTAAAAATAATGCAGAATATGTTTTATAAAATGCAATAACTTTTTTCCTGTAAGATAAAAAAGAATTTAAAATTCATTATCTTTGTATACTGTAGGTAATATCATAGATGTTATCAAAGTTGATCATATATTACTTGTTTTTAATTATGTATTTTTTTGTTATATTATATAAATGTATATTACTATATTATATAATGCATGTCGAGGTCAATATAATGTATGAAGTTATATAATGAATACAATAACACAATATAATGCTTGAAATTATAGTATATAATGCAAAATATGATATATAAAATGCAACATGTTTTTTCAGCGAAATCATCATTCATCATTATATTTGCACTTGTTGTGTATTATATAGTAATAACATATGCATTATAATGAAAGTAATATAATTTTCTCAAAATAAAAGTAATATCATGTATAATATGCATAATTCTCGTAACAGTACACACGAATTCTTATATAATGAATGTAGTTGCACAATATAATGCATAAAGTTATAGTATATAATGCAGAATATGATAGATAAAATGCAACATGTTTATTTCAGCAAAATCATCATTCATCATTATATTTGCACTTGTTATTATATAGTAATAACATATGCATTATAATGAAGGTAATATAATTTTTCTCTAAAATAAAAGTAATATTATATATAATAGAGAAAGTAATGTCGTATAATGATAGTAATATTGTTCTAAAATAAGAGTAATACCATATTATAATGCAGGAAGATGTTTGTTAGGTATATAATGAATGTTAGGTATATAATGCATGTTTTCTAGGTATATAATGCATGTTTCTTATGCATATAATGCATGTTTGTTAGATATATAGTGCATGTCGAGATAGAATATGCAAACAGAATCTTAAATAAGTACAAAATGACAAAAATACCCTATAATGCAGGTTTTTTGAGATAAAATGACCTAAAATTTTAGTAAAATCATGAGCGTTCATTCATCAAAATCAATGGCGAGGATTGGTTCTTATTTCTTATGGTAAGAGTGGTACTCACTGGATCGCATCCATATATATATATATATATATATATATATATATATATATATATATTCCTTGCACATAAATATATATTGGTGACTCAATTATATTAATTATCCTCCTTGTCCAAGCAATTAATCACATAATCTTGCACTAAAACACATGAAATTTTATTATAATCATTAGGTTATTACATTCACCCCACCTTCAAAGAAATTTCGTCCCGAAATTTGTAAGGTGATCGCAAACTCTGGGTATCTATTTCTTATCTTTTCCTCAAGTTCTCACGTTGCTTCTTCATAACTATGATGATTCCATAAAATTTTAACCAATGGTATCTCCTTATTTCTCAATTTTTGGATCCTTCTATCCATAATAGCCTTGGGGCGTTCTTCGTATTTTAAATCAGGGCTAAGCTCTATCTCCTCTTTTAGAATCACATGTTTAGGAACATAAACATATTTTTTCAATTGTGATACATGAAATACGTTATGAACATTACCCAATATTGGAGGTAAACTTAGGCGATAAGCTACAGGACCAACTTTTTCCAGTACTTCATAGGGTCCTACAAATCTTGGTTTAAGCTTACCTCTTGTGCCGAAACTTTCAAAAATACTTTGTCCCCCACTTCAAAGTTTAACTCAGTTCTCCTTATATCAAAGTAAGATTTCTTTCTACTTTGAGCTTCTTAAATTCTTTCTCGAATCTAGCGGACAATTTCCACCATCTCATTAACTGCATCTGGTCCAAGTATCTTCCTCTCTCCTATTTCATGCCAGTATAGTGGACATCGATATTTCCTACCATACAAGGCTTCATAAGGTGCTCTTTCGATCATTGCCTGATAGCTGTTATTATAGGCAAACTCGATCAAAGGCAATATAGGTTCCTAATGACCTTTACAAACATAACGGTTCTCAGCATATCTTCTAATGTTTGAATGGTCCGTTGGACTGTCCATCTGCCTGTGCATGGAATGTTGTACTGAAATTTAGGCGTGTACCCAACTCCTTTCGTAAACTCATCCATAATCTGGAAGTAAACTTTGAATCACGATCAGAGGTAATAGATACGGGTACTCCATGCAATCGCACAATTTCTCTTTATACACTTGAGCAAGTTTGTCTGAACCATAACTTACTCATATTGGTAAGAAATGAGCGCTCTTGGTTAGACGATCCACTATGACCCATATCGCGGTATTCCCTTTTTGTGATCTTGGTAAACCCGTTACAAAATCCATCATTATATGTTCTGTTAGGAAAATATTCCTTGATTTGTGTTGTAAATCCCTCTTTAGATCAAATTGTAAAAGTTTTGTTGAATCAAAGCTTAGTTAGTTTGGTCGATCATTGCTGAATTCTAGATAGTCTAGCAACTCTGTGTAAAGTCCTGTTTAGGAAATATTTGAGTTGTAATAGATTAAAAGTTCTTGCGGAAGACTGTCGAAGGATTCAGCAGTTGAAACAAAGACTTCGGAATCCTGGATACTAGGAACGTTCACAGCAGTCAAGCCGATTGCTAGAGAAGTCAGCAGACAGAAGTGGTTGCTAAGGAGATAACAGACAAAGTGCTAAGAAGAATGATTGCTAAAGTGCCAGCAATCATATGCTGAAAGAAGAGACTGCTAGGAGTATTTGTTCAGCAGTTAGCAGTAAAGAGATAGCAGAATTCTGAAGGAGTCAGCATTCACTATTTGCTCAGGAGATTGCTAGAAGCTATAGCAATCAAGATGCAAGATATCAAGTGATAGAAGAATGCTGAAGGAGTCAGCATTAGCTAGTACTTAGCAGATTGCTAGAAGAGCTCAACAATCAAACGGCTTAGCAGAATGTTCCCAGCATTCTCTGATAGAATGCTAAGCAAGGAGACATTCAGCAAACACTTGCTTATACTACCGTTCTGACAGAAGGTACAACCAAAGGACAAATAGCCTTCCCGAAGTAGGTAAAAAGGCACTGTAAATGCCGGAAAGCACGAAAAAGCAAGTAGCTCTTTTTGACAAGGAGGACCGTTTTGTCTAACGGGTCTGGAGATTCAAAGTTCGAATCTCCATATATAAAAGAGAAGTCCAAACAAGAGAGACCCCCT
Organism: Plectranthus barbatus; assembly: GCA_026898455.1. Lineage (NCBI taxonomy): Eukaryota > Viridiplantae > Streptophyta > Magnoliopsida > Lamiales > Lamiaceae > Plectranthus > Plectranthus barbatus. The sequence goes on along the minus strand of JAPKLW010000400.1, from coordinate 539,199 downwards.
TCACGACTACTACTGCTCACACTCGCAAAGACACTTAGTTAAAAAGATACCTTTTACAAAGCGTACAAAGCAAAAAGAGAGTAGTCAGCTGAGAGCTTCTTAAAGAGAAGAATTCAAAGCTCTCAATAACCGTAGTGTCCCCCTCATTGAATATCTTACACTACATTGAAGAGATTCCTTGACCTTGCTCAAGAATCTAATCATTGGTATAACTTCCATCCTAGGAAGTATATAGCAGTCACATCTCTGAAAAGAGATTGACTATCTTGGGATGTTGCCGAAACCCCCAGGAAAGTTCGGAAGGAACTATAAAGCTTCCATTGCAGTAAGACAAGTTTTACAAAGGTGTGCCCTTGACTTAGCCACAGCTGTCGACCAGAAAGATCCAAGTAACGGAGGATAATCTTGTAGTGGCTGGCTCGAAAGCTCACCACCTGCTACAGGAGATAGGCAATTCCTTGTACTTGAACATATCTTTTTAGTGAAATTATCAGTGTTCGACTGAGGAGTGGACGTAGATTTTTAAGAATCGAACCACTATCAATCTTGTGTTCTTACTGTTTTATTGTTTCTACTGTTTGATTTAAAACCTAGCAACCTCAAGTTGCTAGAGTATATCTCTGAAACAATCTTAACACCTACCTCGAGCTAAGTATTTTGAGAAGAGACTAAGTGCAAGATACTTTAATATTCCGCTGCATTTGCTAAGTAGCTTTCGGCTGCTTATCACGACTCTGATCAGGGACCAACAAGTGGTATCAGAGTAGGAGGTCGTAAGACTTACTGCTTCTGAGTTGCTTTTGACCAGATCTACATTTTCCTTGCACTGTTTTTGTGTTGTTTAGCTCAAGAACACAAAGCTTGCCAAGATGAACCATACTCTTCCCAAGTATAACAAAGAGAAGTTCAACTCATGGCAGAAGATGGCCACCATCCAGCTTCAAAGCATACATCCAAAGATGGTGGATGTTCTTTCTAAAGGTCCCATCAAGATCTTGAAGCCTAATATTTTTGTAGGTCCAGTTGCTGAGGGGCAACCTAGACCACCTCCGATGGTCGAAAAGATGTTCGATGAATGGATGATCAAGGACAAGAAAAGAGCCCAGCTAGAATATCTAGCAAAGAAGCTTATACTTGATAGTTTGCCTCCGTTGATGGCAGACAAGGCTCTGGACTTTGATACAGCTAAGGCGATGTGGGACTATGTCTGCGCATCCACTCAGGAGATAGAGCAAATGAAGAGAAACAAACTCTAGGTAGCTGTTGATAGGTATGAATCTTTCTCTATGATTGCAGGTGAATCCATTCAAATGATGGAAGAAAGATTCAACACCATCATTGGAGAGCTCCGGAACTTGGAAAAGACGTACGACAATGGAGAAATGAACAACAAGATTATTTCCAAGCTCTTTCCAAGGAGTGATTGGTTTGTGAAGATTACAAGTCTGAACGAGAAGGACCTCAGCAAAATGTCTACATCTGAGGTATTTGCTCAACTTAAAGCTCATGAGTTTATAATACAATAATCGAAGAAGAACGAAGCAGCTGCTGCTCAAACTTCGTCATCAAATGCTGTAAACCCGGAGGACTTAGCATATTTTGCTAAGAAAGATGCTGGAAAGTGGAAGCCAAGGAAGCCCTTCCACAATAATGAGAGATCCGCACCAGCATCACTAGCAAAGGAGGTTGCCTCAACCTCAGGTTCACAGCATGTAGACCTCAAGATTAGTGAGCTCGAAGAGCAGATGCGAAAGCTTCAGAAGCTCGTGCTGGAAGCTAAAGCAGGGAAGGAAGCCAAGGAGGCCAAGCTCACATCCTCCTCTCGATCAGCTAAGAGAAAGCCTAGGACGTGCTTCGAATGCAATTCGCCAGATCATCTAAAGCACGAGTGTCCAAAGGTGAGCCAGGAGGAAAGAGAGCGCCTCAAGCAAAGATTTGAGAGAAGATCTGTCAAAGCAGTCACCCGAGCGCTGCTGACCAGGACAGAGGTGCCAGATATTCCTGATAATGATGAGGAATATTATTCATCAGAAGAAGATGATGAGGAGGCCATGCTGGTCTTGATGGCAGATATTGTTGATGATCGGGATGCTGATGCTGAGCAGAATGCTGAGTCGGCTCTAGCAGTCGATGCTCAGGAGGTACATTCAACTAGCATTTCTAGTTCAGCAATCATACATGAATCAGAGGAGTCTTTTTAGATTCCGAGGATGATTATCTCACAAAGCTTTCAATAGAATTTTAAAAAATGTTTGAGATAAAAAATGCTATTGTGGGAGATAATACCTCACTTAAACTCAAAGTTACATCTTTGACCGAGGAAGTCGAAAGACTAAGGTCTGATAGTGAGGAGCTTTTGAAACTGAAATCTGATTACTCCAAGCTTTCTCAAAGTTTTCAAATTATTGAAAATGAAATTTAGCTTTGAAGAATAAACCTAAGGAGGATTGTATTTGTGCTTACACATCCAGCAAGGCAGTTCTAAGTGCCATTGTGAGCCAACAAAGAAAACATTCTGATAAATCAGGATGGGTCTTGGTTGTGTTGAAGTAAAATCCTCTAAGGAAGCCTTGAGTAGAAATGTTGAATTTTCTAAGCAGAAAAAGATTTTATTCGTTTCTGCTGGAAAAGTCAATGCTGATAAGGGTAAGGAAAGACAATTGCTGAGTCGTGAACTGCTAAGAAGAAAGATTGGCGTAGCAAGCATATATCTCCTGGATCTCAGCAGAATGCCCAGAGAATGCCTGCTAGGCATGCTTCTGCTAGATCTCAGCAGAGTACTCAGAGGATGTCTGCTAGGCCACACTCAGCAGTGCCCAGGAGGAATGCTGAGCATTGTGCATCCAATGCCAAGATAGCATATCCTACCTTTCATAAAGGCAAGCAGGTAGCATATCATGCTGGAAGACCACAGTATCCTAAGTACACACCACATAGGAGGAACACCTATGTGAAGCCTGAGTCCAACCATTTTCCTTTCCAAAGGACTAGGAAGGCTAAGCACACTACTCCACCCCATTCTAATTATTGGAAGTTTGCTTATCCAACGAAGGTCGAGAAAGTTTCTAAGGGTGATACCAAGATGAAAATCTTGAAAATCACCAAAATGTGGGTTCCAAAAGGGACCATGATCCACGCTAATCCTGCAGGACCCGATGCTAAGCGGGTACCTAAACAAAATTATTAATTTTTTGCAGGAACAGGATCCAAGAGCGAAGACATCAGGAATGTCAAATGAATGGATCCTAGATAGTGGCTGCTCAAGCCACATGATGGGGCGAGAAGAGTTATTCTCAGAACTTCAAAGAATTTATGGCCCCACAATCATGTTCAGCGATAATAGCAAAGGTCGAGTGATTGGACAAGGATGCATCGAGCAGATGGCATGAGGATCATCAATGTTGCTCTCGTTTCCAACCTCAAGCATAATCTACTGAGCATTAGCCAACTATGTGAGAATGGGTATAATGTATATTTCATTAATACTGGTTGTGAGATTGTTGACAGTGCTACAGGTGAAGTGAAGCTCAGAGGCATACGCAAGGGTGGCCTATACACTGTTGATTGACAAAGAGGCCAACAACATTCATGCTTTGTAGCATTCAACAAGGAAGAGACAAATTGGCTATGGCATAAGAGGTTAACTCATCTGATCTTTAAAACCATTAACTACCTAGTCAAGCATCAACTTGTTGTAGGATTGCCTGAGGTGACCTTCAGAAAGGAAGGTGTATGCAAAGCTTTCCAGCAAGGGAAGTAGACCAAGGCACCCTTCAAGTTAAATCCGGAGAAGGCCACTTCTGAAAGAATCCTTGAGCTTTTGCACATGGATTTATTTGGTCCGGCCACTCCAGCCACTGTAAGTAAAAAGGTTTATACACTTGTGGTTGTTGATGACTTTTCCAGGTATACATGGGTCAGACTGCTACGGACCAGGGATGAAGTCAAGCTCATCCTTCCAGAGCTGATCCTCAAGGAGCAGAATAGCTAGGAGGTCACCGTTAAAAGAATCAGATCAGAAAATGGGGCTGAATTTTGCAATGGTATTCTATTGGATTTTTGCGCCGAAGTTGGAATCGGGCATGAAAAATCCACTGCTAGGACTCCCCAGTAGAATGGTCAAGCAGAGAGAAGGAACAGGACCTTGAAGGAAGTAGTGCGGTCGATGCTAGCCGACTCTGGTCTGAGTGGAAAGTATTGGGGCGAAGCAGTTATGACTGCCTGCTACACTCAAAATAGGAGTGCAATCAATGGAAGATTCAACAAGACTCCTTATGAAGTGTACAACGGTCGTAAGCCTTCTCTGACTCATCATCGTGCTTTTGGTTCGACATGTTATATACATAACAATGGGAAGTCGAAGCTTAACACTTTTTCGCCTAAGTATGATGAAGGTGTGTTCCTTGGATATGGACATCCTTCTCACAAAGGCTATAGAGTGTTAAACAAGACGACTCAAGTTGTGGAAATAACATGCAATGTTATTTTTGATGAGTCTATTCTAGTGCGCAGGATTTTAAGAGAGAAAAATGTTGAAAATCATGAGACTAATGATGTCCATGGTCAATCTATCAAGAATTCTTTTGAAAATTTGCAGATTGATTCGAATAAGTCGATGAGTGATTGTAATCCAACTCAGACGCATTCAGCAGGTGACCAAACTGCTGAACAGGCCGATGATGCTAATGATCATGCTGAGGCCACCAACCAAATTTATCTTAATGATAATTTGGAGATTCTGGGATCGCTTGAAGCAGAAGATGAAGAAATCCCAAATCAAGGACGAGTTGCTAAAGGAAGATTGGGCGTTGCTGAGGAGATTGCTAAGGACGATGCTGAAATTCCAGATGCTGAAATCCGGAATGCTAAAGTCCAGAATGTTGAGATTCCTGTTGCTGAGATGCCGAATGCTAAGGTACCAAATGATGAACCTCAAGTGATTGCTATGGAGAATGTTCTAGCAGTGAACAATTCAGCAAGCGAAGCTAGCAGTGCAACCCCAGCACCCAGCAATCCAAGACCGAGATGGCTATGAGATCACCCCTAGATGCTGTCATTGATGACATCAATGATCCAGTAAGGACGCGACAAGGAAATGCGATGCTAGCATGCTACATATCACATGAAGAGCCTACGAAGATTGAAGATGCTCTACAATCTCCAGATTGGGTGAATGCTGTGCAGGAGGAGCTAGCAGAGTTCACGCGCAATCATGTCTGGGATCTTGTACACAGACCCGAGCATCAAAGTGTTATTGGAACCGAGTGGGTTTTCAAGAACAAGAAGGATGAATCAGGAACAGTGCATCTAGTAGCCAAAGGATACATACAATGCAAGGGAATCAATTATGATGAGACGTTTGCTCCGGTAGCCTGACTGGAAGCAATAAGATTGTTTCTCGCATATGCTGCCCATAATGAGTTTTCAGTCCTGCAGATGGACGTGAAAAGTGCCTTTCTGAATGGTGAGCTCAAAGAAGAGGTGTGTGTTGAGCAACCACCGGGCTTCGAGCAAGGAAACCAAGTTTATAGACTAAGGAAAGCCTTATATGGTTTGAAGCAGGCACCGAGGGCGTGGTATGGAACCTTGTCTAAGTTCCTACTAGATAATGGATTCAAGAAAGGGAAGATCGATCAGACTCTCTTTCGTATCAAGGATGAAGGAAACATTTTACTTGTGCAGATATATGTCGTTGACATTATCTTTGGCTCTAAGAATCTAGTGCTATGTGAGAAGTTCTTAGAGCTAATGCAAAGTAATTTCCAGATGAGCATGATAGGGAAGATGTCTTATTTTCTAGGACTTCAAGTTCAGCAATCGAGTGAAGGGATCTTTATACACCAGAGGAAGTATACAAGAGATCTCATTGCTAAGTATAGTCCAGAGAAGACGAAGAGCTTGAGGATTCTCATAAGCACAAGCTGCCAGATTTCTCTTGATGAAGGAGGAGAACCTGTGGATCCTATTCTTTACAGAGATATTATCTGATCCTTGCTTTATCTCACTCCTAGCAGACCAGATATTTCTTTTGTCATAGGCATCTGCGTGAGATATCAAGCAAATCCTAAGAAGTCGCATTTGGATGTTGCTAAGCGGATCATCCGATACCTCAAGTCCACCGAAGGTCTAGGAATTTGGTATCCAAGGTTTGATGGGCTAGCACTCAGTGGATATTCTGACTCAGACTTTGGAGGGTGCAAGTTTGATCGAAAGAGCACAAGTGGCACCTGCCAATTCCTTGGGCATAAGCTAATAAGTTGGTTTAGCAAAAAGCAGCACTCTGTGGCAACGTCTACAACCGAAGCAGAATATGTAGTAGCCGCAAGTTGTTGTGCGCAAGTGTTGTGGATTTGGCAGCAACTTTAAGATTATGATATTGCTCCAGAATGCGTGCCAATCTACTGCGACAACAATAGTGCTAGGTGAATTACAAAGAATCCTGTTCATCATTCCAGGACGAACATATTGACATCCGACATCATTTCATAAGAGATCATCAAGAGAAGAATGATATTGATGTTCAATACATATGCACCGAAGATCAACTTGCTGATATCTTCACTAAATCGCTAGCTGAGGCCAGATTTAAAGAGTTATGTCTGAAGTTAGGCCTCATGGAGTTAGAAAAGGATGGGGATGAATGAGTTCAAACTCTCATTCTTTCTGGTTTTCTGATTTCTTGGATTTTCGGAGATGATGGAGATAAACGTATCCCAGCTCACGTTTTTGAAGTGCTGAATTTTTGTTGCTGAGATATGGCTGCTGAGCAAGTCGATGCTGAGTCCCAGCTCTCAGCAGATTCTAAGTAGTGTGATATTACACTATGTAATATGCAACAAGTAGATTGCTGAGTCAGAGGAATGCTGAGTCCCAGTTCTCAGCAGTTCCTAAGAAGTATAATATTATTATAACAAATGGATCAAACGTTTGCTAGCGAGAAATTGCTGAGTCCAAGCTCTCAGCATTTCGTCAGAATGCTATGTTATTATACTCGACAAGTGGTGTCAGCAATCAATATTTGGATGCTAGGATTTGAATGCTGAGTCCAAGCTCTCAGCAGTTTGTGTGTTTGCTAAGGATTCCATTGCTAGCAGATTGCTGAGTCCAAGCTCTTAACAATCTCAGAAAGTCAAAGCACGAACTTTTTGAATTTCAAATCCACTAAGTGTATGTGACACAATGCATTTAATGTGTGCAACTGGCTGCGACGAACCAGGAATCGACACATCAAAAGCACTCAAGCGTTTTGGGGCATGGGACACCATACGAAGAGTCTCGGATCTCCTGAACCGTCGATTGAATCTGAAGCGGTGCTACCCCAACCGTCAGATCCAGCATTCAGAAGGTATTTAAATCACACTTCATCGAATTTGCAAACCTTCTACACTCTGAATTTCTGAATCCCTAGCTTTCAAAAAATTCTAAAAACTCTCTCAAAATTCCTTTGAATCTCTCGAATTTCTCAAGAATGGCTTCCAATCCTGAATCTTCCTCTTCTACCCAAAAGCCTACCCCCTGAAAACCCTCCTAAGTTAATCCTACGTCCTATCGATGGCACGCCTCTACACGAAAGGCATGCACATGGTTTTACGATGATTGTCAAGAAGGAGGATATCGATGATTCAATTCCATACGCTCGCTTGGTTACGCTTTCTCGGAAGGAGCAGTCTGGGCTCTCTAATGCTCAGAAGAGAGCAGCTAAGATTATGAAGGACCGGATTTTGTACACACCTCTTGCTGCCGTACAGTTTCCAGATTGGGTAATGAATACCTTGGCTAAGGAGGAGGTAGTTTAATATTTGTCGGCTGAACCGTTGAGGTTTCACCCTCATATGGTTTCTGAATTTTATGCCAGGGCCGTCATAGCAGATGATCACAAGTCGTTCACGACCTCTGTTTTTTGGGCATTGATCACTGTGACTGCTTTGGTTCTTGCCAAGACGTTCGGCCTTCGCAACTCAGGCGAATGCATTGCCACCTACAAGGTTGTAAATACAGATGAAATGAAGGCCAGATGGGAACAATGGAAGAAGCCCAAAGTGAAAGAGGGCGCGAAGCATCCATGGAAGGTTGCCACCCCTACAAATTAGTTCACAGAGGATTTCAGACTCCTTGCTGATTTGGTTATTAAGATGTTCAAATGTGACGCGGGGTCGTATTTGGAACTATCTGTAAAGAAATATGCCGTGTTGATGGCGTTAGTAGACGAAGTCCAAGGGAATTGGGCACACTTCTTTTTCGACTGCTAGTTGGACCACGCGAAAAAAAATGTGAAGATCAAGCAGGAAGGAATCTTCACATCTAATGTGAATTTTGGGATGAAGATAAGTAAGTTTATTGAGACTATCTTCCAGAAGGACGAGCTTGACAGGGGCGAGTTGATGCTTCCTACTGACTTCATCCCACTGACAAAGAAGACGCCGACCCCTGCTGATATGTCCCGCCCACTCATACTAAAAGGGGAGTCAAACGTCGATCCCAACATTCCTACCTCTCCTGATGACATTCATCCAGCAGAGTTGGCAGTCCAACAGTTGGAACATGCAATCCCTATGACTGCTGAGGAGATTGCTGCTGCCAAGAAGGCCGCAGAGACCGAGAAATGTTTTCAAGATCTCGCTGACATCGAGAAGCTTGGAGATCTGCCTGCCGAGCAGATAGAAGAAAATCTTGCTAAGAAGCAAGAAGAGCAACCTACTCAAGTACTAGGTCAGCTTGCAGCTGCTATACCCAAAAGAAAGAGAAAGGACGGTGCTTCACCTGAAAAGAAGAAGCGGACACGCAGAAGGCTTGTCAAAACCGCCGAGAAAGAAGCCACTCATAATGAAGCTTCTGAGAAAGAAGCATCTAATAAGCCCTCATCTGCTACTCCTACTGCTGAGGAACAAGGGAATGTAAGTCCACTTTCTGCTAAGCCTCTGTCTGAAAGGTTAAAAATTATAAGGGAGAGAAACAGGAAGAGGAAGTTGAACCAGCAGGTGCAGGAGAGGAAGAGGTATAAGAAAGAAATGGAAAGAATAATGTTAGAAGCGAGGGACCGAAATTTTGAACAAGTTAAGGTCGCTGCTGATGAGATTGCTACAAAAAAGGCTGCTGATGCGCAAGCAGCAAAGGAAGCTGCTGAGTTGCTTACGTGTGCAGCTCAGGAGGCTACCAAGCTACCAGCAGAGCATGAGGCTCAGGAGGCTGCCAAGTGCAAAGGGAAGCAAGTCATTCAGCTTCCCATCACCACACCTTTGGCAGAGCATGATGCGCTGTCCGACAAAGACATGCATACACTGATTGAGGCAGGAGTCTTTGATGCTCCTGCACATCCTGAAGGTCAAGGAGAAGTTGCCATTCGGGAGATTGGTGCTTAACCTGCTCAGAATGTGGATGTTGTAACATCCGGATCTGGACAGAATGTTGAGCAAGGTGCTAGCATTGCAGAAGGAGGTGCTGACGTTTTGAATGCTGTGGAGAGGTGTTGTTGTGCTAGTAGCTATGAATTTATACGCAAGTGCACGTATGTCAAACAAGTAATACAGATCTAAGTCCAGATATCGTACCCAAGGGAGTGAAAGTGAACCGTGCACATTCTATTGTTTGTAGATTAAAGGTGTTTTGTAATTTCTTCTAAACTAAATCAAAAGGAAAACATATAAAATGAAACCAAACAGTGCTAAAACAATTAATACTATTTCTTCCCACAAAATAATCATAAACGAATGAAATGGTGTAAGAATTAATATTAAGAAAGCACTCGGGTTGTTAACTTTAATTTATCCTCTCTCCTATATGCTGTAGCATCGTTCAGACATCAACTCTGGTTCTCACAACCACTCTATTTTCTGCCTAGACTATCTTCATAGCACTAGATCTATGTTTTATTGCTAGCTTCCATATGTCTATGGTAAGTTTTGCCTTCAAACATTTCATTGACTAACAAGGGTTCATGCGAGCCTTAGATTCTATGTATGTCTACACTAGAAATCTAGGTTGATTTCGTTTCCCTCGTCCTAGATCTCCTCTCGGTCTCACTAGGTGAAGTTCCTACCTGCCACCGTCGTGTTTAGATAGACAAACAAATCAGAATTGAAATCAAAAACCAGATTTGACACGAGAACAACCTCAATATATATTCGGAAGGATAAATATAGTCAACAACCCGAGCTTAAAACGTTTAGCTCATACTTACAAAAT
>JAPKLW010000400.1:500789-524017 GCA_026898455.1 Plectranthus barbatus | reverse complement strand
ATAGTCAACAACCCGAGCTTAAAACGTTTAGCTCATACTTACAAAATATAGAAAATAAATAGCATTCAAGTTCATGCTAACAAACATCATTCACTGAATAATACTAAAATAAGCTACGAAATAAAGATAAATGGTTCAGGGTTTCTTCAGCCGCCACACTGATTTTTCACGAGCACACCCTTCTCCAATGTTGATTCTCTTTCTCCTTTCAGCTCCTCTATGATTGTTACCCTCTTTCCCCAAAGAAATTATCTCTCTTTTTGTCTCCTCCTTAGCCTCATCCAGCCCTACACGTGGCTTCTCCTTTCTGCCTTTCAGCTTGAACTTCTCCTGGGCGACACGTGTCCTATTCTTGAGACAAATTCTGAAAAGTGCCGAGATCCTGTCTGCTGTGGTCCAACAAATTCATCTTTTAAATGTAACTCATGCCACTCCTATGCTGTAACATCATATCAACCTTTCATTCTCTCGTCATGCTTCAACATAGTAAACCTGTGATACAACTCAACCATTTCTTCTGCAAAAACTCATTTATTAACAAAACACAACAGATTGGACTCGAATTTAAAATAATAACCAAATAACCTATATTTACTCACTTATCCTATAAATAAACCTATACTAGAACACTATTAACCACGACTAGACACAAAATAATAACTCTTTAAGAGAGTTATCAAGAGGCCCAACAGTGATGGCGTTGAGGATCAGAATGCTGAGCAAGTTGCTAGGATTTTGCAGACTGCTGAGGAGAGATCGAATGCTCAAGCAAGGCCTTGCACTGCAATTCCATCATCTACTGAGGCAAGACAAGAAGAAGAAAATGATGAAAGCTTTTTAGCCTCATGTTATTCGGATTTTGATTCCGACGGCGAATCTGAGGATGTCTACGATGCAAGATTCCTAAGGAAGATTCCGACCAGAACTAATGAAGAGCTCAGAGTTCCTTTCAAAGGACTACCTGGACGCCAATTCAAGATAAGGCGAGTAGCACAATGGTGTGCGCCGGTTTTTCTATAGGAAGAGGTAAATGCTGATCTTTTTCCTATGATCTCTAAAATTGAGGAATTTGTTTCGGCGGAGATAAAGCGAATGTCTTCTATGTGGAGTTGGATGAGAACACCCCGGAAGGGAAGGTGCTGAGAAAAGAGTTTAGGAGATGGAAATTCTTTGATTACGTTATGCACCAACTCTGCTTTGAGGAGCGAATGCTGGTTATCACAACCAAGGGGCTCAACTACTGGAGAAAAGAAGAGAAATGGGCCAACGATTGGATAGATCAAGTGCCCAGGACTAAGCAATTCTCCGACAAGCAAGTGCTTACAAGACTTCAAGCAATCCGAGTCCACAGGATGTTCTCAACATCTCAATCTTTGTCGAAGTCAAGCTTTGCTCCTGATGGTCATTCCAATGCTAGAATTGAACTATCTAAGTGCCAGGCGAAAGCAGCTGCTGAGTATCGCAGGCATCAGGCCGAGTATGAAAGTCAGAAGAAGGAAAGGCTGATGGCCAGGATGGCTGCCGCTAGAGAGCAAGAAGAGCAAGAAAAGAGTCGTGAGTTGACCAGAGCGGAGAACATGCTCGCACTCTTCTTGGATGATAATATCCTGCAAGTGGCCAGAGCTGCGCGCACTGTTGAGCTAGAAGAAGCTAAAGCTGCTGAGCTTGGTAAGGCCCTGGAGGAGATCTGGAACTTAGAGGAGGCCGAGCAACTAGAAGATGTAGCTCAATACTTGGAGGCCCATGCCGATGAAGCAAGAGCTGCTGAACTTGCTGAGGCAGAAGCGAAGGCCTGGAGAGCAGAGGAAGCCGAGTACTTGACGGCTCAAGGAGAAGTTGGTATTCACATGGAAGACGCTGAGTCTCTTACAGTCGGAGAAATGGTGCTAGCATCTTCTTCATTTGATGTTCTCCCTGTAAGTTCTCATAACTTTCATTCCTACCTTGATCACGCTGTTCACTTTGCCCTCATACATGCTCTATCCACTACTATTCCCCTGGCCATAAATGAACGAGTGGCTATGGAGGCTGCTGATATAAGGAAAGAAGTGAAGGAAGTAAGGAGCGAAGTATTTAAAGTCAGAGAAGAGGTAGCTGAAGTGAAAAGTGATGTATCTGGCGTGAAGCAGAGTATGGAGGTGATGAAAGAGGAAGTAGCAGATTCTCAGCAGAAGCTTGTGCAGAGTGTTCAATCCTTCTCAGCCACCTTTTTGCTTCAATCAAAGAGGGGGAAGAGAGGAGACTTGCTGAAGCAGAGAAAAGAAGGAAAGAGGAGGAGGAAATTGCTGCTGCTGAAGAAGAGAGGAGACTTGCTGAGGAAGAGCTTAAAAAGAAGGAGATGGAGCTCAAGTTGAGGAGAATTGAGATGGAGAACGAGAGACTTGCCAAAAAATTGGAGAGGGAGACTGCTGAACGCGAAGCCAACAAAGAGTTATATGACAAGTTCATGCAGATGGCGATGAGTAAATTTGATGACCTTGACAAGAAGCCTGCTCCCGACTCTTGAGCTGTATTGATATACTAGCAAGTTCTCTGTAACCTTTTTGTTGTCTTTTTCGGTTTCATTGGTACCGAAAATATAACTTCTCTGTTTTGCAGGAACAGGGTCCAGGAAGAAGAACATCAAGAAAACTCACAGAATAGATCCTAGATAGTGGGTGCTTAGGTCACATGACAGGAGATGAAGAGATCTGCACAGAACTTCACAAGTTCAGAGGAGTTTCAGTCTTATTTAGAGATAACTCCAAGGCTAGAGTAATTGGAAGAGGGTGCATCGAGCATAATGGAATGCGAATAATAAACGTTGCCCTCGTCGATAGCCTCAAGCACAATCTACTGAGCATAGAGGAGTCAGGAAAAGAGGACTCTAAGTTGCTGATTGGGAAAGTGGTCAACAAGCATCATGCTTTATAGCATTCAGCAAGGAAGATACAAACTGACTATGGCACAAATGGCTAACGCATCTAAACTTTAAGACTATAAATTATATTGCCAAGAATAACATTGTTGCAGGTGTACCTCAAGAAACCTTCAAAAATGAAGGAATATGCAGAGCCTGTCAACAAGGAAAACAAGTCAAAGCATCCTTCAAATCCAATCCAGAAAAGGCCACTACAAACAGAATCCTTGAGCTGCTGCACATGGATTTATTCGGCCCTGTGACTCCACCCACTGTAGGTAACAAACAATATACTTTAATTGTTATTGATTATTATTCTAGGTATACATGGGTGAGGTTACTCAAAAGCAATGACGAGGTGAAGATTATCCTTCCGAAGCTAATACTCAGAGTTCAAAATGACAAAGAGCTCACTTTAAAAGGGATAAGATCCGACAATGGTACAAAATTCTGTAACGGAGCATTGATGGATTTTTGCGTCGTTGCTGGGATAGGACATGAGAGGTCCACTGAAAGAACACCCTAACAGAATGGCTTGGCAGAAAGAAGAAACAGGACTCTCAAAGAAGCTTTGCGAACAATGCTCACGGATACAGATCTGAGTCAAAGGTATTGGGGAGAAGTTACTATGAATGCTTGCTACACACAAAACAGAAGCGGAATAAATCTTCGCTTCAACAAGACTCCCTATGAAATATATCATGGTCATAAGCCTTCCTTAGCTCATCTTCGTGCTTTTGGTTCACCATGTTGTATCCATAACAATGGGAAGTCAAAGTTAAGTACTTTTTCTCCCAAAGCTAATGAACGATTGTTCCTAGGATATGGACATCCATCTCACAAAGGATATAGAGTACTTAATAAGACAACTAAACTTGTGGAAATAACATGCAATGTTATTTTTTATGAAGCTACTTTAGTGCGCAGGACCATGAGAAGTCAAAGAGATGAGACTCATGAAACCAATGATGTCAATGGATCTTCGGGCCTGGATACTTCCAAAGCTGAACCGATTGATCTGACTAGGTTAATGAGTGAATCATCATCTCTACTGGAGACCTTGACTGATCAACCGACAATCAATAAGGTTGATGATGCAACTGGTAATGCTGAGGCCACCATAAATTCTCTCAAAGAGCTTACATGTCAAAAGGGAACTCATGGAGATGAAGCCGTCAATCAGAATGGGGATACAACTGAAGGTTCCCAGAATGGAGAGAGAATTACTAAAAATAACTCTGATGAAGACAACCGGGAGGAGACTGCTGAAGACAGAAGTACTACACCAGTAATCCAGAATCCAGCAGATGACATGCTAGAAGACAGTCACTCAGCAGAAGACACCTTAACAAGTGTAGCAGACAACTTGGAAAATCTACAGCTTGTTGACGTACCAATCTTAGAAGCACCCATCGGACCAACCAGCAATCAAGACATTCCAGTAAAAGAGCTACAAAGACCTAAATGGCTTCTTAGAGATCATCCGACGGAAGCAATTCTAGGAGATATTGCAGATCTAATCCGAACCAGTCATAGTGCCATGCTAACTTGCTTCATATCACAAGAGGAGCCTACCAAAGTAGCAGACGCACTTAAATCGGCTGACTGGATCAACACAATGCAAGAAGAACTAGTAGAGTTCGCAAGGAACCACGTATGGGATCTCGTCAATCGGCCGACACATCAGTAAGTGATAGGAACCAAATAGGTAATCAAGAATAAGCGAGATGAAAATGGAATCGTCGTTTGAAACAAAGACAGTCTAGTGGCCAAAGGATATGCATAGTGCGAAGGAATAGACTTAGATGAAACCTTTGCTCTGGTAGGTCGAGTGGAAGCAATCAGGTTATTCCTAGCATATGCTGCCCATCATGGTTTTACTGTATTTCAGATGGACGTCAAGAGCGCATTCTTGAATGGTGAGTTAAAAGAGGAAGTCTACGTGAAGCAATCTCCAGGATTCGAGTGCGGAAACAAGGTGTATAAACTACGAAAATCTCTCTATGGTCTGAAGCAAGCCCCAAGAGCTTGGTATGAGACACTATCACAGTTTCTGCTGAAGAATAAATTCAGGAAAGGAAAGATTGACATGACATTATTCTTGATAAAAGATGCTGAAGACATTCTACTAGTCCAAATCTATGTGGATGACATCATATTTGGATCAAGAAATCTAAATCTATGTGAGAAGTTTGCGCGACTTATGTAGACTAACTTTCAGATGAGTATGATGGGAAAAATGTCATATTTTCCAGGTCTGCAAGTTCAACAATCCAGTGATGGGATATTCATTCATCGGAAGAAGTATACCAAGGATCTCATCAACAAATTCTGTCTAGAGAAGACGAAGACACTGCGAATTCCAATGAGCACTGCCTGTCAAATCTCAATAGATGAAAAAGGCGAATCCGTAGACCTCACAGCATATAGAGGAATAATTGGGTCCCTACTATACTTGACAGCCAGCAGACTAGACATATCGTATGTTGTAGGCGTATGTGCTAGATATCAACCGAATCCAAAGAAATCGCACATGGAATATGCATGAAGAATTGTCAAATATCTGAAAGGAACATAATCGTTAGGAATTTAGTATCCCAGAGAAGATGATCTCACACTCGTAGGATACTCAGATTCAGACTTCGGAGGCTGCAGAATTAACCGAAAGAGCACGAGCAGAACATGTCAATTCCTAGGTCATAAGCTGATAAGCTGGTTCAGCAAGAAGAAACACTCCGTAGAAATGTCCACAACGGAAGCAGAGTATGTAGCTGCTGCAAGTTGTTGTACACAAGTGCTGTGGATTAAGCAACATCTTCAAGATTATGAAGTCAGCACTAGTTGCGTTCCTATTTATTGCGACAACAATAGTGCGATGTGCATTACAAAGAATCTAGTACATCATTCCTGGATAAAGCACATCGATATCCGATATCACTTCATTCGAGATCATGTTGAGAAAAAGGATATTTCAGTGGATTCTATCAGAACAGAGGATCATCTAGAATACATATTCACCAAACCTCTAGCAGAGAATAGGTTTAAGGAGCTTTATCTCAAGCTCGGTCTATTGGAATTAGATGAGGTTGTGGAAGAATGAGACCTATCTCTCATTCTATTCTTGATTTTTTGGAATTAGATGAGGTTATGGAAGAATGAGACCCAGCTCTCATTCTATTCTTGGTTTTTCTCAAGAATCGGAATTCTATAGTCGTTTGGATTTCTTAAAGACTATGCGGAATAAAAGTGTGTGCCAGCTCACGCTCTTCAGAAAGAAAACACTGAAATTTTAACAGATTGCTGAGTCCCAGCTCTCAGCAATCCAGATGATTAAATATGAGAGAATATTGAATCCAGCAGAATAAGTCAGGAGATTACTGAGACCCAGCTCTCAGCAGAAGAAAAGAGACTGCTGAATCAATACATGCTGAATCAATTTTGGGAAGTTGATCAGATATAGGAATAAATATCGGGATACTCAACCAACGTATCAATTGGAATCATCATCAATGACAAAGCGACAATACATATTCGCTATCATTACCGAAGATCCCGTTCAAGGCTCGAGATGATTCAGTTCTAAAAGTAGTCGCCACGTGGAAAGTCATTGCGAAACCATTGGTTCCCTAGGCAGATGAAGTGATTAGAAAAACAAGTCTTTAGGAGTGATTACATCTATTTAAGAGAGGTTGTCTTCCTTAGAAAACCATATCCCAAAATCTCGAAACCCTAGATCTATCACCTGCCTTCCACTCCCATTCTTTTTCTAAACCCTGCTCGAAGATATCAAAAATGTCGTCCTTTACCATCTCACCAAAATACCTCCAAAATGGGTTCAAGAAACGTGACTTGGAACTCTCCAAATTGAGAGGAAGGGTTGTAATCTTCACAGAGATCACATCTAAGAAGATTCTCTTAATTCTCAGTTCACCATGGATGATGAGCTTTCTCATATTAGAACTAAACGGAGATAAGAGGTCCATTCTGTCAGGTCATGACAGTTTTCTCGTTGGAGAGATATAAACTTGTCAAGTGGATCTGAGGATGGATAATCTTTAATCATATAAATTGGGTAGCTCTTCTGCACTGTACAAGATGGTACTCGCAGATGAGTATACTCAACCTCTTTTTCTTCTCTTCTTCAAGGATTTCAAGTTGAAACAATGAAAAAAGAAGAGGATATGGAGGAAAGGCTTGTGGGTGAAGGAGATGCAACTCTTTAGCATCTACTTGGCACCCGAAGCTATGACAGCGTGCCGGTGATGCAGATGCTATCTAACATAGATAAATTCGCATGCCACCAGACGCCGATAAGGGAAAGCTGCATACTAAAGAACTAGTCTAAGCAGATGGTGAGATCTGCTAGACTTGGACTTCACAAATTTCTGGAAAGTCTGCAGTTGGAGAAGGCTCTTGGAGAAGAGATGTCACCTAGGCAGTAAGAAGATGATGAATTGCTTGTGGACATCTCTCAGCCTTGGTACAGGACATTGCTGCGAAAGCAAAGCGGCTTGCAGCAATGAGCTCGGGGAAAATACCAAGAAGGAGCAGATCTAGCAAAGACATTAATTGGAGCAATTTGAAGACAAATTGATCATTGTAAACTTGTAGTATTATACTTTGCGATGTGTAACTCTTGTAAATCAATGATATTAATAAAATGCTCAATTTGATGACTATACTCTGTTGTCTCAAATCATATAATCGCCTAAGTCAAAATGCTAGATCAATACACTCCTTGTGTACTTAGAATCCTATAAAAAATCAGATGATTTTTTTCATGAAAAGAATGAAAACCAAAAGGAAAATTAGATGATAGGAATTTCTTATGGTCTCCCCAACCCCGTCGGGAGCAGAGTGCTTGAAATCTGAAATGGAGAATTAATTTAAACAAATTACTCTCTACTGACTCCCGAGTCCAAGCTCTCAGCAGATTCCCGATAACTACTGAGTCAGAGCTCTCAATAAAAAGACTCTTGAACTTAAAGGATACCTTGAATCTAAAGAGTCCAGAAAGACTGTTGAATCTAAGCTTTCAGCAGACATCCGGTGAATGCTAAGTCCAAGCTCTCAGCAGATTCATGTTGATTGATATTCAGCAATAGCAAACAAGAACCAGAAAGCATTTACTGAGTCCAAGCTCTCAGTAAAGAGACTCTTTGTTCTTAGAAGATTAAAAATATTAAAAGAGTCAATATTTTCTACTGAGTCCAAGCTCTCAGTAGAACCTCAAGAATGCTGAGCACATGCTCTCAGCAGACATCTGTAGACTGCTAAGGATACATCTTGAACAATCGTTGAGTCCAAGCTCTTAGCAGCTACAAGCATCTACTGAATGTAGGACCTTCCAAAGTGAATGCTGAGTCCAAACTCTCAGCAAACAAGGTCTAAGAAATGAATAGATCACAACAGACTCAAGAAGTTAAAAGTTGAGTCCAAGCTCTCAGCAAACTAGGTGATCTACTACATTCTTATAAAGAGGTATTTTAGATAATTGAATGCTGAGTCCAAGCTCTCAGCATAGGCCTTTCACATTGCTGGATATGCTATCCATAGCAAATGCACATTTGCATGACTCACCAGCAAACACAGAGGAGATAATCATTTCAAATATCTCGAAAGGCGAGATTATCTTTTGACGGCGAAGCTACAAAGTCCGCATTAATTGAGAAGGAGACTCTAGCTCAGGAAAGCAATGAATACCAAGAAGACACATCAGCCACGCTTAAGTTTCCAATTTTGTGGGATGTAAGACGAACCGTCACCAACTTCCCAACTGTCGATTCATCCATATTGGAAGGAGAGATCCAACCGCTCACAGTAAAGCCGGTTACTTGGGATCGATATAGTAAGTTTGGTTTGGGAATTTTCTGAAAACCCTAATACTTCCATATTTTCTTATTTTGAAATTTTTCTGCGCTACACTCTCTAAGCTTTTCAGAAGAAAGATCAATGGCAGAATCTTCCAACCGCACCAGTTCCCCGGCAGAGTCATCCGGATGGCCCAACATGCCCGAAGAGCCTTAACAATTCCAACCAACGTTCACAGACATTTACAAGACAGAGGATATAGATGAATCCATTCCTTACTATCGCCTAGTTTCTATAAGTCACGGTAAGGAGGCTGGTTAACTCACCTACGAGCAAAGGAGAGCCGCCCAAGTCAAGAAGGATAAGATAATCTATGAGCCGTTATTTCGGAAGCACTGGTCTGAAGTTCTCATAGGTAAACTGGACCGAGAGAACCTGTTGAAATACCTATTTACGAAACCCAAGAAGTTTCGTCCGCACATAGTTGTAGAATTCTTTGCTCGCACAGTAGTTGATAAAGAAGACGAGTTCTTCACCACTAGCGTTTTGGGTATCAAGATTGTGGTAAGACCATAAATGTTGGAGAAGAAGTACGGACTTTAGAACGATGGTGAAGACATAGCCAACTACAAAATCAATGATGAAGCTGAAATAGAAAGAAGATGGCTGCGATGGAAGACAGAAACCTTCAAAGATTCATGGAAGATAGCAGCATTGCTACGGTCACTAGAAGAGTTATGAAGAGCTTAGCACAGGTTGTCATAAGGATGTTAGTAGGCGAAGTTGGTTTGCTTTCTGAACTAAGTGCTAAGAAGTTTGTTGTCATGATGGCGATTGAAGATCAAATTTGTGGAAATTGGGCGAAGTTCAACTACACCAAATGGCTAGCGCGTGTCTACAAAAACAAGAGTGTGAAGAAGGATTACACATTCACTCAAGATGTGGGCTTTGTATTGAAGATAAGCCACTTTTTAGAGAGGATCATACCAAAAGGAAGACGCTGCCACGGTGAGGATTTGATCTGCTCCGACTACATACCGCCAACCAGGAAACAACAACCACCAAAGAGTTTCAAAGATCCATTGATTCCAAAAGGAAAGAGCAATGTCAATCCTGATGATCCATGCTCTGACGAAGAGGATCCCCACCAAGGAAATGCTTTTATGCCTACTGTAGTTCTGCTTACCGTCGATGAAGTTGAAGAAGAGAGGCGAAAAGCACAACAGGATGCCCTATTTCAGATTGCAAATGACTCATGATGAAATTGTAGGGTTTTTACAGTGAACCGAATCACCAAAAACCAATTTGAACCGGATCGATTTATGGATATTGCACATAATTAAAATTCACAAAACCCTAGCATGCTCCTATGAATTTAATGCATATCGTGGATTGAGGAATTACCGTTATTCCGTCGTGTCTGAACCGATCTTTTGCGTTTGAATTTCCAATTTGAAATCAACCACGCAATCCGATTTTATCTGCGGAAATAGAAATTAGAGATCTAATTTCTAGATTAAAATTGAAAATAAAGAGGGAAGAAAGAAAGAAATCTGTTCTCCAGATTAGATCTTCAGATCTGTATCCCGGTGCTGATCAGATCTACTACTGGTGAGGACTCCGTAGATCTGTAGCTTGAGCAGGACCAGAATTTGAAAATTCTCCTCCTTTCTCTTATGCATCGGCGCCTCCCTCTCTCTCTCCTAGATCTAGGGTTTTTCAAATTGTGTTATGAAGTGGCTAGGGTTTCAGAGAGTGAGAGGTCTATTTATAGACCTAGGGTTGTAAAACCCTAGCGGGCTCCTGGGCTCAATTCAGCACACTTGTTGGGCCAGACCTGGGGCCTGATGCAAATAATAAAGTGGGCCTATAAATTAATTAATTCTCATGTTCACAACCCAGGACACAATTAATTAATTAATATTAATTCTTTTTCACCACATAATTAATACTGACCTACCCCTTTATTACCACGTTATGAGAACGGGTTGCATTAATTGAGAATCCTCATATTTAAGGTTACCGGACATCCATTAATTAATCGGAGCCTCTAACAAGCTCTAACTACAATTAATTAATATCTTATTATTCCTGAGTAGTACCACTCAAACCTTATCACTCGTGCCTGAACTTAATCAGCCTGCAGGACTTTGGCACGATGAATGTCATTGAGCTCCTAAGGGAATGTCCCCATCCTATTACTCGGATATGGTTAACTAAACCCAGTCTCAGGCGGTACTACACGAACTGCTGTTACCCAAGATGCGGATATACGAGCACGTTACTTAGGCTCTCCACCATGGCAAGTCAAAGCAACAGTCAACCCGTGCAAACCCCTGAACCTTCGTTAGGGTTTGGACTCAATCAATATAATGAGATCTTGTATTCGCTGATGTCAGACAGACGAATACATCTCACTACGGTCCATCAATACGCCACCTCTGCGTACCAGCATGTTAAGTAACCAAGACAGACTACTTATTCCGACAATGCCGCAGCCATCCGGACAGACGTATCCTCATACGCTGTCTCAGCTGTGATCAGGTTTATGTCTCACTAGGTCAAGTGATCATACTGTCTTCTGCGATCTACAACACGCCGTATGATCGTCCCTATCGGTGAGACAAGAGGGTACCATTGTTCATACATGTACGATTGTTAATAGATAGGAGAAATAAACCGTTGTATACTCATTATAATAAATGCTTTCAGTATACAAAACCCATCAATCTCCCACTTATACTCAAAGCATAACTAAGCTATTACAGAGTATAAAGTCCGTCTATCTAGTCTGCTGTCTCTTTAACCACTATCAGTGGTCGGCATCCACCTCAGACCCAGCTCACGAATATGTCTTTCGTAAACTTTATGCGGCTAGCTCTTTGTAAATGGATCAGCAAGATTGTCAGCAGTGTCAATCTTCTTAATCAGCACATCGCCCCTCGATACGATTTCTCGTATGATATGGTACTTTCTCTCTATGTGTTTGCTTGCCCTGTGAGACCGTAGTTCCTTTGAGTTTTCCACTGCACCAGAGTTATCACAATAAATTGTGATGCTCCTTGGCAAACTCGGGATCACCCCCAACTCTAAAAGGTAGTTCCAGAGCCACACCCCCTCTTTCGAGGCGTCGGAGGCGGCGACATATTCCGCCACCATGGTGGAGTCAGCAATGCATTTCTGCTTTGAGCTCCTCCAAGATACAGCTCCTCCTCCCAGGGTAAACACATATCCTGAGGTCGATTTCTTCTCATCCTGGTCCCCTTGGAAATCCGAGTCTGTATAACCCACAGGGCACAAATCCTCATTTTGATAAACTAGGCAGAAATTCCTAGTTCTTTTCAAATACTTGAGGATGTGCTTTACAGCAGTCCAATGCGCCTGTCCAGGGTTAGACTGATATCTTGCTACCATGCCAACAACATAACAGATATCTAGCCTCGTACACAGCATCACATACATGAGACTACCCACCGCTGAGGCGTATGGTACAAGACTCATCTCGTCTTTCTCCCGCTGTGTTTGAGGACACTGCCCACCAGAAAGACGAACGCCATGTGTGAAAGGTAGCAAGCCTTTCTTGGCGAGTTGCATGCTGAACCAGGCTATCACAGTATCCACATAGGATGCCTGGGATAAGCTCAACATTCTTCTCTTACGATCTCGTAAGACCTTAATACCAAGAATGTAGCCAGCTTCTCCCAGATCCTTCATTTGGAACTGTTCGGACAACCAAACTTTGATTTCGAACATCACTCCCTCGTTGTTTCCAAATAGGAGTATGTCATCAACGTAAAGTGCAAGGAAGACCACGCTCCCACTGACATAAAGTCGGTAAACACAACTTTCATTTTCCAACTGTGCAAATCCATAGAATTTAATCACATCGTTGAAACGTAAATTCCACGACCTTGAAGCTTGCTTAAGTCCATACAAGGACTTCCTAAGCTTCCAGACAAGATGTTCTTTGCCCTTGCTTATGTAACCCTCGGGTTGCTGCATATAGATGTCTCTACCTTCTTCAAGGTAACCGTTTAGAAAAGTGATTTTGACATCCATCTGCCAGATCTCGAGGTCCATATGCGCAACTATGGCAAGGAGTATCCGGATGGATTTGAGCATGGCTATGGGTGAAAAGGTTTCGTCATAGTCAATGCCCTCTTTTTGACTATAACCCTTTGCCATCAGCCTGGCTTTAAAAGCCGTGATCTTTCCATCCGCCCCTTTCTTTCTTTTGTATACCCATTTGCACCCTATGGCCCTAAAGCCATCCGGCAAATCAGTTTTCTGGTATACATCCATAGCAGTTATGGATTCAATTTTAGAATCCATGGCGACACGCCATTTGGCAACATCCTTGTCTTGCACTGCCTCTTCATAAGTCAGTGGGTCAGAGTCCTCATGTCTGTCTTCCGGGCTCAAGTCCGAAGACTCACCCACGAACATGTACCTTTCCGGCTGGAAAATAACTCTCCCACTACGAGGAGGCATCGGTGCCGTGTCAGTAGTAGGTGCAGTGACTTGTGGTCCTGCACCTTGCACTGAAGAACGTGTCTGTGGTGCTGTGCCTCTCACAGGTGCACCCACATCTACACGTTCCCTTCCTTTGGAATTGCATTTTTGTTCTCAATTTCTCGTCCTCCAAGAATCTAGCGTTGGTGCTAGCAACGACTCTTTGACTCTCAGGACAGTAAAAGTAACCACCTTTCGTTTGCCTGGGATACCCTATGAACAACATTACTTTTGACCTGCTTTCTAACTTATCAGGTTCCTTCAACAGTACGTGTGCCGGACATCCCCATACTCTAAACTTGCACAAACTAGGTTTGCGACCAAGGAAGAGCTCAGAAGGTGTCTTAGGAACTGATTTAGAAGGCACCACATTAAGCACGTAAGCTGTTGTTTCCAATGCGTAGCTCCAAAACAAAATTGGTAAGTTTGCATAACTCATCATTGATCTTACCATCTCTAGAAGAGTCCTATTTCTTCTTTCAGCTACACCGTTTTGCTGGGGAGTACCCGGTGCAGTCCACTGGGATGTAATCCCGTTTTCTGACAAATACTTCAGGAACTCATTATCGAGGTATTCGCCACCGCGATCAGATCGCAGCGACTTGATAGTTTTCCCGACCTTCTTTTCTACTTTAGCCTTGAACTCTTTGAATTTCTCAAAGCATTCAGACTTGTAGCGAAGCAGGTAAGCGTATCCGTACCTTGAGTAATCGTCAATGAAAGTGATGAAGTACTCGTACCCTCCATGAGCCTGCGTGGACATCGGTCCACATAAGTCAGAATGGATCAATTCCAACACTTCCTCTGCTCGAGACTGACTAACCTTGAAAGGCCTAGTTGACATCTTGCCCTCAATGCAGGATTCGCAGACTTGATAAGGTACAGCCCGGACTAGGTCCAATGTACCCTCATCTGCAAGTCTTTGAATCCGCTTCAAGCTGATGTGACCCAGTCTCAAGTGCCAGAGATATGTAAGATCCTCATCAGAAGAAGTAAGTTTTCTCTTTCTAGGATTATCAATTACGGATGAATTACATGCAATACTTGAGGACATATTTGATCAAAGCAACATAGAGATTGTAAATCAACATACCATAATGGATAACATTGTTACTACCAATGATAAAATCATAAATAACAAATATCCATGAAAGTTGATAAAATTTGTCCTGCCGATAAACCACGGCCCACAAATAAACTCTCAAGTGTACTTAATTCATCAAAACATAAAGAAAAGAAAACTCCATGAAGCTTCGTCATAAAACGTTGCCTTCATCCAGTTTGGTATCTTCTTGCCATCACTCACTGGCCTTGTCGGCACGGTCCCCTGCAAAGTATAACAACATGATCAACAAGTCAGCGCTTACAGCACTTGGAAGAGAAACGCCGCACTCTAATCATGCTTCAGTTATACATGCAAATGGCATACCCTGTCTGGCCTTGTGGGCCCGACAATCTTTCCTCCTATGTCCTTTCTTACCACACCTGAAAACACTTGTCCCTCGAAGTTTCCCCATAGGCTTATTAACAGCTCCCATGTCCTTCGTAGTTACCTTTCCAGTCTTCTTCTTAATCACTCTTTTCGGCTTCATACCTTTCGATAAAGCAGAGTGATTACCAGAAGCAGCTAAGGCAACATTCTAAGGATTCATAACCGATTCCGCTGCCATCAAGTCATTGAGCAACTCGTTAAGAGTATACTACTTCTTGTTCATGACAACAATCAGTTTGAAACTCTCAAAGGATTTGGGTAGAGAGTTCAGTATGATATCGAACTTAGCCTCAGCGTCGATACCTCCATTGTGCACACTTAGCTCACCCATGAGGTGAGTCATGGAAACTACGTGCTCTCTCACTCGTTGTAATAGTCTACTTCCTCTTGGGAGGATTCAGTAGTGGGCACTTATAGGACAAAGTACTTGTAGAACGAATATGTATTCTTCCGCAATCAGGATGTATTCAAGGTTGCGTTTCCATTCCAGGAAGTTTGGACCAGTTAGAGAATTTTGTGCGAGAATATTGATAACACTAGACATAGACATATCCGAAACAATAAAAATCTTAAATAAGAACATACATGTAGAACTTCGAAAACAAATGCATTGAAAACCTTTTAATAAATCAAATACAAATGTTTTCCACTAATTGCCCAAGAGTTCCCACCGCAAGCTACACTCGTAGACGTTTACGATGTCACCCTCAACCAGAGCTGCGGGTTTTAAGCCCTAATCCATTTAATTTCACTACCATGTTAGGATGCTTTTGACACTAGAAATTAATAATTAGTGAAAACCTTAGACCAAGCCATCTCTCAAGAACAGGGATGCAATTCTTGCATTATATTCTAAGATGCTTCTAAGCAATTAACCACAAATTTAACTCCGGCCAAAAGAGACAGTTTAGCATGGCACGTAACCATACCGCACAGCCCTTAAAGCTTTTGTTATCTATAATTTAAATCAATCCTAGAATACTTGTGAAAGAGGTCTACGCAAGCTACACTCGTAGACGTTTATGCAAAGCCCTCCCACTATTCACATAATTTAAATTATTTGTCTAGAAATTCCAACAACCGTACCCATGTACCTCTAGGAACTAGCAAGCTACACTCGTAGACGTTTACCAGAACGAGAGATACACTTACAGCCTAGGACCGCTTTGTGGAGGTCTATTGGTTTTAATTAAAAAAATCTGCTTAGTATTTTTCCTTTAAAAGGTTTCTTTATGCGCAAACATAATTTCTTTGTCATTATATTTTCCAAATTTTTTGCATGTAATTAAACAAGCCCAAAAATTCCCAAAATATAATCCAACAAAAGAAATTAATCACATAAGCATGCTTGAAAAGTTGTAAATAATAAAAGTGATAAAACATGCTTTTCCTATTATCTACACATTCTTAATTGCGCACATAAATAAATCACATATCATACGAGGACAATTAAGGCAAACAAAAATTCCTCGTGGCCCCAAAAATAGAAAAATTAAATTCTATCTATTACAATTTGAATTAATTTGGATAATTCCAAATCTTTTCAAATCTTCAAGGGCCTCCAAATCTGGATACACCAAATCTTCTGGGATTTAGGCCTTTGTGATCTGATGATTTGCCCTAACCCTAATGCAAATCCTAGGGTTTACACAGGATTGCACAAACCATCAAAACACGAGCCACCGTCGCAGGGACAACAACAGCCGACGACAGCCGAAGTCGCTGCCAACCGTCGCCGCCGCTGCGTGCGCACAGCGCCGCGAGTGCACAGCCCCGGCGCCGCCGTCGTTCACCCGCGTCATGCGCGGCCCTGCGCCGACGTTGCCCGCGGCTGCACGCGCGCGGCCGCCTGCCGCCGCCGTGCACCGCCCTTCGTCGGCTCCGTCTTCGTTCTTCGTCCTCGACCCGTCCAAATTAAATTTGAAAAATTACAGAAAAAACTATTCTATTACAAATTTTCAAATCTACACTAATCAGGGATTTTCTCGTGATTTTACAAAAACAATTCAGCCCTACACGGATAAACCACCGCGGGCTGAATCAACGAGTTGCCACGAGGAACAAAAACCAAACACAATAAACAATAAATTCATACATGCATATCAAATTTAATTATGAACAACAGAGCCATAAATCAGAAACCTGGCTCTGATACCAATTGTAGGATTTTTACCGTGAACCGAATCACCAAAAACCAATTTGAACCGGATCGATTTATGGATATTGCACATAATTAAAATTCACAAAACCCTAGCATGCTCCTATGAATTTAATGCATATCGTGGATTGAGGAATTACCGTTATTCCGTCGTGTCTGAACCGATCTTTTGCGTTTGAATTTCCAATTTGAAATCAACCACGCAATCCGATTTAATCTGCGGAAACAGAAATTAGAGATCTAATTTCTAGATTAAAATCGAAAATAAAGAGGGAAGAAAGAAAGAAATCTGTTCTCCAGATTAGATCTTCAGATCTGTATCCCGGTGCTGATCAGATCTACTACTGGTGAGGACTCCGTAGATCTGTGGCTTGAGCAGGACCAGAATTCGAAAATTCTCCTCCTTTCTCTTATGGATCGGCGCCTCTCTCTCTCTCTCTCTCTCTCTCTCCTAGATCTAGGGTTTTTCAAATTGTGTTATGAAGTGGCTAGGGTTTCAGAGAGTGAGAGGTCTATTTATAGACCTAGGGTTGTAAAACCCTAATGGCCTCCTGGGCTCAATTCAGCAAACTTGTTGGGCCAGATCTGGGACCTAATGCAAATAATAAAGTGGGCCTATAAATTAATTAATTCCCATATCCACAACCCAGGACACAATTAATTAGTTAATATTAATTCTTTTTCAGCACATAATTAATACTGACCTACCCCTTTATTACCACGTTATGAGAACGGGTTGCATTAATTGAGAATCCCCATATTTAAGGTTTCCATTAATTAATCGGAGCCTCTGACAAGCTCTAACTACAATTAATTAATATCTTATTATTCCTGAGTAGTACCACTCAAACCTTATCACTCGTGCCTGAACTTAATCAGCCTGCAGGACTTTGGCACGATGAATGTCATTGAGCTCCTCAGGGAATGTCCCCATCCTATTACTCGAATATGGTTAACTAAACCCAGTCTCAGGCGGTACTACACGAACTGCTGTTACCCAAGATGCGGATATTCAAGCACGTTACTTAGGCTCTCCACCATGGCATGTCAAAGCAATAGTCAACCCGTGCAAACCCCTGAACCTTCGTTAGGGTTTGGACTCAATCAATATAACGAGATCTTGTATTCGCTGATGTCAGACAGACAAATACATCTCACTGCGGTCCATCAATACGCCACCTCTGCGTACCAGCATGTCAAGTAACCAAGACAGACTACTTATTCCGACAATGTCGTAGCCATCCGGAAAGACGTATCCTCATACGCTGTCTCGGCTGTGATCAGGTTTATGTCTCACTAGGTCAAGTGATCATACTGTCTTCTGCGATCTACAACACGCCGTATGATCGTCCCTATCGGTGAGACAAGAGGGTACCATTGTTCATACATGTACGATTGTTAACAGATAGGAGAAATAAACCGTTGTATACTCATTATAATAAATGCTTTTAGTATACAAAACCCATCAGAAAGAGACTCTCGCTATGAAGAAGTCATGGCGAACTAAAAGAGCGCAACGCCAAGATTCAAACTAGAGAAGAAACCGGTCGTATCACTCAAATAGATATTGAGAAGGCACAAGCCGGCAAAGGGAAAAGCAAGGTCAAATTTGCTGAGGATGTCGAATCAACTGCTGATCTTGAGAAAAGATAGATGAAAGAAGTTGTAAAAGAATCCAGAAGATTGCAGACTCCAGCGCCCGGAGAAAGGAGTTCTAATGTGATAACAATTCAGCCCGCCACCAATATAGGGGGAAGCGTAAGTGCTAAAGAAGTGTCTGAAAGAAGATTGATACAGACTGCTGTGCAAGAAGGAAGCAGTGTTGTTGTTGAAACGAATCAAGAAACAGAACAACTGGCTGCGCAAGAAGGAAGCCAGGTTGTCACAATTATGCAGAAGGCGATCTAGTGCATGAATCAAACTAGATTCCAATTGAGGATCCATGAGACAAGGTAACAGAGATAGCGAATGCTAACCTTAGTGAAAGCAAAGAGGACAATGGTTCACAGCAACCAGAGGTAGCTATACCAGACAACGTCCAGTAGATCACCATTGCAACCGACAAAACACATGATGATACAACTGCTGAAGAAGAGACGCCAGCAAAAGCTGTAGCAACTACCTCTATGGATGTTGAAACTCGAGCACGATTACAAGCAGAGCTCACTGCTAGTGTGCGAACAAGGAATGACAGTATCTACGCAGATTGGGGATGGATCCATCAACAGTTTCAGGATGGAATACTGCTGCCGATACTACAAGTGTGCTTGAGAGAACCATTGAATCCATTTGGCAACAATGCATTCCAATTCCCAGCTCTCCAGAAGTTTCAGGTATATTCATTAGTGATATTCCTAGCTCTAATAATGAGGGAGATGCAGGAATTGTCACAGATAGAGAATCTGCATTCAGAGAAGAAACACTACGAGTGCCCATGGAAGGACTACCCGACAGGAATTGCAAGGCAAAGAGGATTGCACAGTGGTGTCCTCCTGTCACGGTGAAGGATGAGGAAAACGATGATCTCATCTCCTGGGAAAAAGATATTTGTACCTTTATCGAAGCTCAACTTGCCGCAGAAGTCGAGAACTCATACCCTGCTGAACTACAAGGCGAGTCATCCAATCAAGATTGGTTGAGAATAGAGTTCAAGAGATGGCGATTCTTTTACTACGCCACTCATGAACTGCATTATGAGGACTGCTCAATTATGATGGCCAGGATGGGTCTCAACTATTGGAGGAGTGAAGATGAATGGGCAGACGACTGGATGGATCAGACATCAAAGCGCCAGTATACGGAGAAGCAAGTTGCTACAAAGCTCCAGAAGATCCAGGCTCACAAAGCAGTCACCGAAGATCATTCACTGCCACCTTCCGAATATGCTGTAGAAGATTCTCCACCATTTGCTCAGCAATTTAAATCTCCCGCCACTAGACGACAGATGACTGCAACTGAGGATTTGAAGAAGAAATTAGTCAAAGAACAAGCCGCACGCAAGAGAGCAGAGGATAGGGGGAGAATGTTGGAATTTAAGGAAGAGTCCTTACTCAACTTGCCAACAAATCTTTCAGGATGCAGAGTGTTAGGCCGCCCTCCCCTATTATTGAAGAAAAAGAAGAGAGAAGGGAGAATGCACCTACTAAAGCAACTCATGTTGATCAACCATCCACTTCTACTCAAGGATTGGTTACCGCTATCTCTATGCCTTCCACCGAGAATCAAATAGTGCTATTGGAGGAACCCCACACCATGACAATTGAGCCCTTGAGCTCCAGTACTTATCAAAGGGATCTCCAGCAGTTCATCCACGCAATGGTAGGACGGAGTAAAGAAGAGCAGATGGTACTGATCGTGCGCAATGAAATTACCAATCAAATGTCTGGAGCAATAGACGAAATACTTGCTGTTCAAAAAGACAACATTAAGACCTTCTCCACCGGAATTTTTGTTGCGATCAAAAAAGGGGAAGAGAATAGGTTAGCAGAAGAAGCAAAAAGATTAAAGGAGCAAGAAGATAGATTTCATCGCTTTGAGGCTCGAAGACAACAGGAAGAAGAGTTAAGGAGGCGAGAAGGAGGAGAGAGAAGAGCAGAGAAGAATTGAAGAGAATGAGAGAATCAGAAGACAAGAAAGAGAAGCTGTCCTGGACAACTTCATGAAGATGACGAAGGAAGCACTCAAGAATGTGAAGAAACCCACTGTCGGTTCTTCAAGTACCAAACATGCCGCTGATTCAGACTCTTCAGCATCTAAAAAGTAATATCTCTCTTAACTCTATGGATCTCCTGGTAGAAAACTTAAAACTTCTGATTTCGATTTGGGTATGTGTTCCATGTACTACTAGGCATGGAAATTAACCCAGGTTGAAGACAACATCTCATTGTCCAATGCTGATCTAATTGAATTAGCTGAAGTTACACATTCAGTGTAATCAGCAAACTGTGTGGATGTGATGTGTGTGAAATGATCCAATGATTGCTTCATAAAATTTTGTGTGAATGTGCTATGTGTTGATCTAATGAAAGATATTGAAGCCATTTACCAAATGAAAATAGTTGAATAATCGAGCAATACCCTTTATATTCTAAGGGGGAATTTTTAGGAACAATACTGAGTCTACGAGAGTTCAGATGCTGAGAATAGACATGATAGGAAAACCCTTGTAATCTCAGTAGTCAGCTTTTCCGTGATGTAAAGATTAAAGCTTTAGATAGAGGCTTTGATCGCACCAAAAAGATGGATATTGTTAGGAATATTGTCAGATATTATAAAAACCCATTTGATTGTAATCGATTCATAATCTTAGGATAATATGTTTTGTGCATCAAAGCTCTAGCAACTGAGTATCGAGTCAATTGTAAAAGTCCTGTATAGGAATTCATACTAGAGTTGTAATAGAATTAGAAAGAAGAAAAATCAAAGTTGCTGAAGGAATCAGCAGACTTGATGAATTGCTGAAGATTGAGAAAAGAAGAAAGGGCCAGCAATCCGGAGGAACGTTACAAGAATGCTGAAAGAATAATTCCAGCAGAATCCGAACGTCTTAGCTCAAACTGCTGAGAAGCCACCCCCGTGCTAGAAGCCAGCAAACAACAATCAGCAATCAGGAAAAGATACAAAGTCGAAGTTCAAAGGGATCACAAATCACAAGGAAACCCGACGAATCAGAACATAGAATAATCATGATACACATAGGAGAGTTCAGACCTACAAAGGATCCGTTCTGACAAAGACGGCTACAGATAGATGATATGCCAATCAGAGGCGAGGAGACATGAAGAGTCTCTGTCCACTGCAGAAAAAGGAAGAACGCAGATAGGCTAGCAACTCCTTTGAGACTAACGGATAGGATTCAAACAACCGTTTGAATTATCACCTATAAATAGGTGTCATCCTTAATTGTTTCAAAGGTTCACGAAATTCTACACTAAGAGATAACAAAAGGAGACTAAATACATTCTCTACAATACGCGAACACATCCGAGCTAAGTTCTTGACTGAAGCTTTTGATAAGCTTTCATCTCTAAAGCTCGAGACCTGCGAAGTTAAGCTTTCAAGGTTATTTTGGGATTCTTTCTACTCTGGAAAGAATCTAGCAGTCACGATTGTCGTGCAAACGTGATTCTTACGGGCAATACCAACACAATGATAGGTTCCGGGAAGAACTATAAAACTCCCAAAAGTCGACGTCCAAGGAGAAGGGAGGTTCGTCCTCACTCTACGGAGCGACACCAGTTGAAGATTGGAGATCGAGGTGCTTGAAGGATCGCGCTGAGCAGACGGATTTGATAAACACTTGCTAAGTCGAGACCTTAGCAAGATAAGTGCAAGATTAATTTAATACTTCCACTGCATACAAAACACTCTGATCGGGGACCAACACAAACTCAACTTCTATTTTCTCTAGAGTTTCTTCCTTCTAATATCTAGTTATGAATTTATATTAAATATTATTATTATAGGTTTTATATAAATATATAATGAAAAAGAATTATAAATATACATATTGAATTATTAATATAAAAAAATATAATTTAGATTGAGTGGATATCATTGATAGAGTAGAAATTAAGTTGAATTGGGGATTATGTATATGGAAGAGATAAAAAAAAATATTTTATTATTAAATTGAGTTGGCTAGATTGTTAGTAGAGATAATGAGGAGAAATCGAGGAAGCGAGACTGTCGGTTGGAATTCCCAATAAAAGAACTTAAACCCATAATAATTACAAATGATTCCATTTTTTTTAAAAAAAAATGCTTGGCTGTTCCATTTTGACTCTGCAGGGATGCGAATGGTTCTTATTTTAAGATGCGTTTTTCTTTTGAAGTATTGATTCATGAATTTAATTAGTTAAAAATAAATTAAATTTTTAAGAATTAGAAAATAAGAAGGAATAGCCATTCCACTTCCAATCTAAACCTTATAGTTGTGACTTCTCATTAATCTCAAATTTAGATAAATATTTAAATTTATTCTAAATCTTGAATGAGTTTCTAATTTATTCCAAATTTTAAATATAACAATTTAACTCTTAAACATTGAATATTTTCCCAAATCAAAACTTAGTAACTGAAAATTATATATGGAGATAAATATTCCATGTTATACAACATATTAATTTAAAAACAATTTTAAGTAATTATTTCTCTTTGTTTATGTGAAGTTCTTGTAGAAATAGGTGCCCATGCTTGTTGGGCTTCTTCATTTACTTAGCCCATTCCTTTTTTATCCTAACCCATGTATTTGTTTGGTTGGGTTTCTGGATTGGTTATTGGGCTGGTTCTTGGTTTGGGTCAAGCGGTTATTCTAACCCACTATATATATACTTACCTGACCCGTTCGAACCCTT
>JAPKLW010000400.1:475636-500779 GCA_026898455.1 Plectranthus barbatus | reverse complement strand
TGCTTGAGAGAGTCCTTGGCGTGCTCTACCTGTTCCGGCAACTCCCTTGGCCGTCGGAAGGCGTTGGGTGCTCAGGCGGTAAGGTCTGAGCCAAACTCTTAGTCCCTTTCGTGAGTGGGTGGTCGGAGGTTGCAGATCTGGGGGTTTGGAGCGTCCACCGTCGAGTTCGTGACAAGGCTTGAAGATCGGACTTGAGTCCGAACGTGGAACCCTAGTTCAGTCAGAACTAGGTCGGAGTCCGCGGTGTAATAGGCCGGTAACGGGCCTGCGACCTTGTTACCCGACAGTGGTACTAGAGGCCAGGTTAGCAGACCCGCAAGCCTACACCGCGTGGAACTCGCGTCGTCTGTGCCCCAGGGCACGAAGGGTAAGTCGGGTGTGCCCTCATCCAGGGCCCCCGCTCAGGTATATGGTTCGCTCTACCCTAATCTTCAACTTCGTCGTGTCTGTCGCGTCGGTTGTGAAAACCCTAGGTCATTAGGGCTCAGTTGACTGGTCCGGACAACCGCAGTCGGCTGGGCATCCTTTTTGCTGGTCCGGTTAACCGCAGCAATTAAGGATCCGAGTTGTGAGTTTTACGGGGTGTTTCTTGCGCACTAGGGTAAGAGTCCTGGGTACTTTGTGTCTTCCGCTGCTGTTTGATAAGCTTCTTGAACTGACTCTGTGACTACCCTGTGTTTCTTGTTATTCTTGTCCAAATTACTTACTCTGATACGTGAATAAATTGTGTAGTTACCCTAAGTTTGGTAATCTTGCATTCTTGTACATCCTGATAGTCTGCCTAGGTTCTCTGTGCATATTTGTGTTTGCCTTTGTTTCTTATATTTGTTAATATGGCATCTGGCATGACTTCCCATGGATTAACACCGTTTAATGGCAAAACTGATTTTACTATCTGGAAACAAAAGATAGAATGCTTAATGATCCAACAGAAGGTCCTTAGGGCTCTCACTGCACAATACCTAGACACAGATACCCCAGAAAAAAGGACTGAAATGAATGAGCTAGCTCGCTCCATAATAATCTTGAACCTTTCTGATTCAGTATTAAGGAAAATAGGCAGAGTAAAAACGGCTAAGGAGATCTGGGATAAGCTAGATACCTTGTTTACTGAGACATCCTTGCCCAGCAAGATGTATCTGCTAGAAACTTTCTTTAGGTTCAAGTTAGACCTGAATAAAGACATAGATGAGAACTTAGATGTCTTTAATAAGTTGATTCAGGACATTAAACTCACAGGAGATGAGCATATTGATGAGTATGCTCCCATAGCTCTTCTTAATGCTATCCCTGATTCATATAATGATGTTAAGTCTGCAATAAAGTATGGGAGGGATACTGTTAGCCTAGAAACTGTCATGAGTGGGCTAAAAAGTAAAGAGCAGGACCTTAAAAGGGGTAGAAATAAGAATAGGAATAACAACAATGAAATTCTCAATGTTAGGGGTAGGTCTAAGACCAGAAATGATAAGGGCAGAGAGAGTAATAACTCTAGAGATGGTAGAAGGAACCAATCTGATGGGAGAAACAGATCTAGATCTAGGGCAAGGGGTAGGAAGTGTTATAACTGTGGTGAATATGGACACTATATCAAGCAATGCACTAAACCTAAAAAGGAAAAAGGTGAATCCAGTAATTCTAATGTGAATTCTGCAAAAGGTGAAAACATGGGTGATGTATACATGATTTCTGAGTATGATTGCTTGAATCCCCTCCCCTCTGCATATGCCTGCACAGAAAAATTTAGTATTACTGAGTGGATTGTTGATTCTGGCTGCACCTATCACATTACACCTCACAAACAGCATTTCACAAGCATGAAACACATAGATAATGCCTATATCCTCCTAGCCAATGAGAAGAAATGTAGGGTGGAAGGAATAGGAGATATAAAACTCAAATTTGTTGATGGCTGCATCTATACTTTGAAAAATGTTAGATTCGTGCCTGATGTGTGTTTCAATCTGCTGTCATGTTCTGCATTAGAAGAGGATGGGTTAGAAGGAAGGTGGGGAAAGGGTATGATGAAAATTATGCAAGGATCCTTAGTAATTTTCAAAGCTGAAAAAAGAAACAACTTGTATGTGTGTAAAACTGAATCTGATTCCTTTGCTAATGCCTTGAATTTTCCTCAAACTGATGTGTCTAATCTGTGGCATAGAAGATTAGGACATATGAGTAATAAAGGGTTGGAAATTCTTAAAAGGGAGGGTGCTTTTGGTTCTGATAATGTGAATTCTATGTCTTTCTGTGAACACTGCATCTTAGGCAAGCAAAGTAGAGTTTCTTTTCCTGCTTATACCCCACCTAACTCACCCAAGAGTTCATGCATACTAGAGTATCTTCATGCAGACGTATGGGGGCCTGCTAGTGAGCCCACCAGAGGTGGTAGGAAGTATTTCTTGTCCATAATTGATGATTTTTCTAGAAAAGTATGGGTTTTCCTAATGTGTCAAAAATCTGAAGTGTTCTCTGTCTTTAAGAACTGGAAAACATTAATTGAGAATCAAACTGGCAAGAAAATAAAAACTCTAAGAACAGACAATGGTCTAGAATTCTGTAATGCTCAAATGAATGACCTTTGTGAAGAAAATGGCATTAGAAGACATAGGACAGTCCCATATACCCCCCAACAAAATGGGGTGGCTGAAAGAATGAATAGGACTATCCTAGACAAAGTGAGATGTATGATGTCTGTAAGTGGCCTTGATAAACCCTTTTGGGGTGAGGCAGTCATGACTGCAGCTTACCTGATTAATAGATCTCCCTCTGTCCCACTAAAGGGCAAGTGCCCTGAATCTGTCTTCTCTAATCAGCCTTTAGACTTGTCTAATCTTAGAGTATTTGGCTGTGCAGCCTACATTCATCAAAAGGGGGATAAGTTGGACCCTAGAGCTAGGAAGTGTGTCTTCTTAGGCTATCCAGAGGGTACTAAAGGTTATAGGGTTTGGGACATGAATGATTTTGATTATAAAGTCATAATAAGCAGAGATATAACCTTTAATGAACAAGTCTTCCCCTGCTCTATTAGCTCTCTGCCTCCATCTCTGCACGATGATACTTCTAGTGAGGTGGAGCCACCTAAATCTAATGATAATGTCAGTCAAGGGGAAGAAATGGAACTTAACCAACATAATGAACTTCCTGATTCTGAATGTGTGTCATCTGATGTTGTTAATAGTGACTGTCATGATAATTCTAAACAAGGTGGAGCTTCTGATACCACCCCTGCATCTCTGTCTGATTATAACCTGACTAGAGATAGACATAGGAGGCAAATAATAGCTAATAAGAAGTATGATGATTATGAATTAACCATGCATGCCTTAAATGTTGTTGAAGAACTTGATGGTGATGAACCCAAGACATTTAAACAGGCTATGCAATCTAATAACTCAAAACTGTGGCTGGCTGCTATGAAAGATGAAATAAATAGTCTTCATGAGAATAAAACCTGGACCTTAGTTCCTAAATCATCTAACCTATCCATAGTGGACTGCAAGTGGTTATATAAGATCAAGCATGATGGTAAAAACGTTAGGTATAAGGCTAGGTTAGTAGCAAAAGGATTTACTCAAAAGGAAGGCATTGATTTTTCTGAAATATTTGCTCCAGTTGTTAAGTTTACCACTATTAGAATAATGCTTGCATTAGTTGCATACTTTGATTGGGAGCTTATTCAAATGGATGTTACAACTGCTTTCTTATATGGTGATCTAGATGTGTGTATATATATGAAACAGCCTGAGGGGTTCTCTGACCCCAAGTATCCTGAACATGTGTGCCTTTTAAAGAAAGCACTATATGGTTTAAAACAATCTCCTAGACAATGGAATCTTAAGTTTGATTCTGTAATGAAAACTCTGAATTTTAATAGGAGTATTCATGATCATTGCCTATATTTTAAGTCTGAAAATAACTTGCCTACTTTCTTGCTACTCTATGTGGATGATATGTTAATTATCAGCCCTAACATGAAGTCTGTAAAGCATGTGCAAGATCATTTATGCAAATATTTTAAAATGAAGGACTTAGGCAATGCTAGGAGGATACTTGGCATGGATATTGTCAGAGATAGGAATAAAAAGAGTCTGTTTCTTAATCAATCAGCATACATTTCTAAGATTCTTGCTAAGTTTTCCATGGAGTCTGCCAAGCCTACTAATGTCCCTCTTGCATCCCATTTTCTTTTAAGTAAAGACCAATGTCCCAAAACTGATTCTGAGATAAATGAAATGAAAAATGTACCTTACATTAATGCTGTTGGGTCTGTGATGTTTCTTATGGTCAGTACTAGACCAGATATTGCTTACAGTGTTAGTCTCCTTAGCAGATACATGTCAAATCCAGGTAAGCCTCACTGGGAAGCTCTTAAGTGGCTGCTTAGATATCTAAAGCACACACAAAGCACTGGTTTGAGATTTTCTAAATGCTCTAAAACTGTTAAATTGATTGGGTATGTAGATTCTAACTATGCCAATGACAGAGATAATAGGAAATCTACTACATCTTATGTGTTTACATTTTGTGAAGCATGTATAAGTTGGAAATCTCAATTACAACCTGTTGTTGCTTTGTCCACAACTGAGTCTGAGTACATAGCTATGACTGATGCATTTAAAGAAGCCATTTGGCTTAAGGGTATGCTGTCTGAAATTGGTTTCTTAAGTGATAACCCTGTTGTTTTCTCAGACTCACAGTCTGCCATACAATTGTGTAAAAATCCTGTATTTCATGACCGTACTAAGCATATAGATGTAAGATTTCATTTCATTAGGGATGTAGTGGAAAAGGGGATAATTTCCTTGAAAAAGATAGCATCAGAATTTAATCCAGCAGACATGGGAACTAAGTGTCTTCCATATGAAAAATTCATGTCTTGCCAAGAGATTTTAAATTTTGACCATAATTGATTCATCTTTGTGTCATGCTTCTTTTCTTTTGCTTTCTGTTATTATATGTACTACTTAGTGTATTTCATAGCTCATATCTGATTTTAAATGAGCATGTGTTTGGTTATCTATGTGATTACTACTTTTGTCTAAGTGACCTCTACACTTCTGTAATGGTGTGTTTCTTTGTTACTTCCATTACTCACTTTGGGTATTGTCTTATTTCAGGTACTTTAACTCCGTGATGTGTACCTTAGACATACCCACTCACTATGAAAGTCCTAGTACATGAATTGCTAGGCAATCGGCGATGATGACAACCAATAAGAGCAAAAGCCCACGCAACCATGGCCAAGGTGGAGAATGTAGAAATAGGTGCCCATGCTTGTTGGGCTTCTTCATTTACTTAGCCCATTCCTTTTTTATCCTAACCCATGTATTTGTTTGGTTGGGTTTCTGGATTGGTTATTGGGCTGGTTCTTGGTTTGGGTCAAGCGGTTTGGCCGTCGGAAGGCGTTGGGTGCTCAGGCGGTAAGGTCTGAGCCAAACTCTTAGTCCCTTTCGTGAGTGGGTGGTCGGAGGTTGCAGATCTGGGGGTTTGGAGCGTCCACCGTCGAGTTCGTGACAAGGCTTGAAGATCGGACTTGAGTCCGAACGTGGAACCCTAGTTCAGTCAGAACTAGGTCGGAGTCCGCGGTGTAATAGGCCGGTAACGGGCCTGCGACCTTGTTACCCGACAGTTCTTAAGATTTTTATTAAAAATAAGAGATTTTAGAATAATATACTTGAGATTGTTTGAATTGTGGGTTCTTGTCACGGGCTCATTGCATTGGGCGACGTGTTGAAGCTACCGCGGAGATGATTCTGCAACAAAGCTCTCAAGAATCCCAGTCTACCTTGATCTCGTTGTTAAAATCTTCGAGTTGGAATTTTCTTACATGACAATTTTTTTATTACACATTACCTTCGCTTCCTTTTTGCAAAAACTTTCGTTAGGTACGCCTAAACGGTTTAGGCGGATTTTATCCTCACCCAAATGTGTTCATTTATCCCAAATAAAGTTTATTAATTTCCAATGAGTTGGTCTCCTGAGAGATGGTGTCACTATTTTTTTATTGTGAGACGGATCTTAATACATCATTTCAATAAGTTAAATACATTATTTCATTTTTAAGAATTACATTATTTGCAACAAAAAAATACATCATTTGCAATAAAGAAATATATCATTTCATTAAACTCATATCACAATAAAAATGGTGAAACATCATTTGCAATAAAGAAATACATCATTTCATTAAATTCGTCTCACAATAAAAATGATGAGACCGTCTCATCTGAGACTTTGCCATTTCCAATTAGTGTATATTAGATGAATTTGGGTTGGGTTAATGGATAAAACTCGTTTAAACCGTTTTGGCGTGCCTAACCAAAGACCTTCCCTTTCCTTTTTATTCTTGTAATGTATTTTCTGGAAAATTGTTAATCTTATATAATTACATTTTGATATTTATAAAAGAAAATTTGTCTTCTGAAGTATATTGCAGAAATGTAATTCACGTATAATAATTTGTGGAAATATTTCAGAGTAGCTAATAATTTTGTTTTTTTTTTATCATAATGCATAATAGAATTCTAAATATTTCAAATGGCATGTGATCCAACTAATTTAAAATAATTAAATAAAATCACGCAGTATAATAAAAAACTTATACATTTTTATACTCACGTAATTAGGTATAATCAGAATTTTAAGTATAAATTACTTCTCCATTTTAATTATACAGTTCAATTTCTAAAGGTAATATTGTTTTTTTAATAATTTACAAATGTGCCATTGGATAATTTTAAAAAATAAAATATAATACTAAAAGTAATATAAAATAATAGATCAATTAATACTTTTAAAGAGAGTAATATTGAAAGTTTGTTTCTATATATTGTTTTCTTAAATATTTTTTTGATAAATATGTAAGATTAAACAGAACCATATAATAAGTGTTAGAAATTTTGATAGAAATATCATTCTTTTATTATTGTGTTTAGGTAGGTCAAAGTATGTAAAAGTCATTTTAGACAGTTTCAGCATAGTCGAAAAATGTAAAGCCATATATATAATCTTTTATTGAGTTGTAAGGTGGACCTAATCTGAAAACTAGGCTGTCTAATCAGTCCGAAATGCGCAAAAGACTCAACAGACAAAAGCTCGAGCCGAACTTACAAGTTTAGATGATTATGACTCTAGCTGAAAAGTTTGGATTTCGCCAAGTACGGATCCAGCTCAGCGAATATGTCAAAGTTACTAGAATAGGGACCAAGCATACATCAAAGGATGACATCATGAGCATGAAGTTGCAAGTATGACGGCACCAGCATGAACTTCATAGTCTAGGTCCCAGCGCATAAAGACAATGTTGGTCCTTAAATATTAGAGTCGTCGTGTTAGATAAACTCACAAAATGCAGCGGAATAATTAATCGTCACGTACACTTTATGTTTTTCTTTCAAGATTAGTTAAGCTCAGAGATAGATTATGATTTCTTCACAGTTATACACTAGCAATATGATTGCTAGGTTTCAAATCGTATGAGCAACGTAACAGTAAAAGAACACAGAATTTATAGTGGTTCGATCCAAAAAGATCTACGTCCACTCCTTAGCCGATATGCTAAGAATTCACTAAGTAAGTATACAGATTACAAGGATTCGCCTTTTACAGTTAAGTAGGCAGTGAGCTTTCGGCCTGGCTACTTGACAGCTATCCTCCGATAACCTGAACTCCTCAGATGCTGGTTCGGCTGAGTCAAGGGCACACCTTCGAAACTCCTGCCTTGCCTGATATGGAAGTTTTATAGTCACTTCCTGACTTTCCTTGAATGCGGCTAAATGCCCGTCTTAGTCTAGACCTTTTCAGGTGTTCGACTGTTAGATTCTTTCTGAAAAGAAAGGAATCTCAATGATTGAGGATTCTTGAATGCAAACAAGAATCTCTTCAATGGAGTGTCAGTAAATCAATGAACGACACTTCTGGTTGTTGAGAGCTTTTAATATACTTTCACACGGCTCTCAACTGACTACTTTTACTTTGTTCACTTTGTCAAAGGAATCTCTTGCTTGAGTGTTTGTCAATGTCTGAAGTGAGAAAAACAGTAGTAGTAATCGATTCTCTCTTTTGGACCTTCCTTTTATAGGTGGAGATTCAAATCTTGAATCTCCATATCCGTTAGACACAACGTCTCTTTTGTCCGAGAGTGATAAGACTTGTTCAGTCTCTTTTTGTTCTCAATCTGTACTTTCCGAGCTACTTCGGGAAAGTCTCGTCCTTTGTGTGTGCTTTTTGTCAGAACGGCAGTAAGGCTTCAGCCTTTGACATTCTGCTCTGCTAATGGTCGTTAGCGATCTGCTATATGTCTTGGTTTGCTGAATATTTCTGTTGACACTCGATCCTTTGACTTCTATTCTGCTAGCATCCTTCAGGGTTTATTAGCAAATGCTAAAACCTTAGCATTCTGCTAACACATGTCTTCTAGCAGACGCCGACTTCCGATGTCTGCTGCTAGATCTTTTAGCAGACTAAACTATTACAACTCAATAGATGACATATACAGGACATTACATGATATGCTAGACTATCTAGAATTCAGCAAATGATCGACCAAATGCTAAGGTTTGATCCAACAAAACCGTTTTACAAATAAATTCTAAGGGAGATTTTAGGAATAATTTCCCAACAATTTCCCCCTTTTTGGTGCGATCAAAGCTTACTATCATTTGCTGAAGCTAAGAGGAAGAAAGTCTATGCTTACAAACAATATGTTATCCTATCAATCTAACACATAGTTGATCCACCTTAGTTCAAGCAACTAACTAACAAAAAATTGAAATTCCCCCTGTGCTGGGAAATATTTCTCGATTAGTCATATAAGTAAATGCTGCAAAGGTAATATGCTAGGAATCCTAGCACCCAAATAAAATTAGCAGACATATTACTTTTCAATTTCAATCCAATTGTTTTCAGATGTGTTGAATACACAAATAGTGTATTTCAACTTAAGACACACGGTGAAAATCAGAGATTGACAATGAGAGGTTGTCTCTGTCTGATCAATTTTCATTCATATGATATATCAATTACAAGTACAATGAAAAATGATTAGACGGAGACAAAGTAAGAGCTAGCAAAAAAAATACCAGAGAGGTACGGAGGAGCTTAGGAGTCTGGAGCAGGTTTCTTCATCTTGTCAAATTCATCGAATTTGCTTGAGGCTAGCTCCACGAATTTGTCTAGAAGCTCCTTAGCAGATGCACGTTCAGCAGCCTCTGTTTCCAGATCCTTGGCCAACCGCTCATTCTCTTCTTCTAGCATCTTGATTTTTGCTTCTGTTTCCTTCTGTTTGAGCTCAGCTTCTTTCCGTTTGAATTCTTCAAGAATTCTCCTATGTTCTTCTTTTGCAGCGGCTCTTGCTTCCTTCGCTTTCTTCCTCTCAATAGCCTCAGCAGCCCTTCTTTCTTCCCCCTCTTTGATTGCATCCAAAAGTCTGGAGGAAAAAGAGTTCACCTTGGAGTCCACTCGCTGTTTATGCTCTGCTACGTCTGTCTTTATTTCTTGTACAGAATCCTTGACAGAGGAAATGTTGGACTCGACTGTGTCCACCCTGGCCATTACGGTATCAAATTTGGATTTGACTACCGCAATTTCCCTTCATATATCCGTGGCTTCAATCACCATTCTCTCAGATATAGTAGACACAGCATTTTGAACGACCATTTGAACAACAGAGTCTAGATATGTTGGAAGATGGAGCGTGCTAATAGGAGTAGCAAGGAAGGATGAGGTAGTAGGAATGATGACTGCTTGACTCCTAGCAGTAGAAGTGGAAATGGAAATTTCCTCCATGACTACTTCTGTCCTTTCTATGTTAGCAATTTCTCTTCGATAAGTGGTGACTAGCAGATGTATTGCCTCCTCGATCCCTTTTTGAAACTCTGCTTCAGCAGCAGCGTTCTCAGCTTCCTCGAGTTTCCTTGCTTCTGCTATAGAGAATGCTAACATGTAGGCTTGCAATTCCTCCTCTCTGTCCTGATAGGCGATGATCTCGAACGTTTGAACTTTGCTCTCTGCTGCTGCAGCCAACCGGGCTTGATGCAATAATTCTTCGAGCATAGGGAGTTCAGCTTGGCGTTTTTTGTATTCAGCAGCAGCTTCGGCTTGTCGTTTTGAGAGTTGTATATGTCCAACAGTTAATTCGTCGGGAGCAAAGGTTGATTTTGGTAAGGAATGAGGAGAGGACGTTCTCCGATGAGCCTCAAGTAATTGAAGTCTTTCGCTGGCAGCCTTATCAGAGTATTGCTTTGTGCAAGAGGATTGATCCATCCATTCGTTTGCCCACAATTCCTCATGCTTCCAGAATTCCAGCCCTTTCCAAGCCATCATTATTTCTCTTTCTTCCATGCCAAGTTCATGAGAGATGTAGTCATACCTCTTCCACCGTCTGAACTCTTCTCCTAATATCTTCCCTTCAGGTGTATCTTCCTCCAATACTCCAGCGAATACACCCTTTATTTCCTCCTCAATCATCATGGACACAAATTTATCAATTTCTTGTCCCAGCGAATCAAATTCAGGATTTGCTTTACTTCTCATGAGTGATAATCGAAGTGGATC
Source organism: Plectranthus barbatus (assembly GCA_026898455.1). Classification (NCBI taxonomy): domain Eukaryota; kingdom Viridiplantae; phylum Streptophyta; class Magnoliopsida; order Lamiales; family Lamiaceae; genus Plectranthus; species Plectranthus barbatus. The sequence continues at coordinate 490,222 of JAPKLW010000400.1, read as the reverse complement.
TGCCCCTTCTGAGGAGATTATCGTTAGAGATTTTGCATCATATATATCTGTGGATTCTTTGTCAGAGACGATATTAGGATGAGCTTCTGTCTGAGGACCTTCATCAGGAGTCACTTTCTCACATCTAGTAGATGATTCCTCGACAGCAGTCTGTGGGGATCGTATTTCTTGCTCAGCAATCTGTGCTTGGCAAACGCCATGCTCAGCAGTTGAGACACCCTCCATGTGTTCAATCTGCTCAGCAGATTCTTTTCTAGCATTACTTCCTTCTTCCCCGATTCCAGAAGGTCATGCATCTGGATTCCCTGGAAGTCGTCTGGATGCTCCATGATGTTCTTCATCAGAACTGCTTTCTAAGTCCACAATCGACTTCATTGAATCTACCTTCGTGAATTGCCTTGTCAAGCTCTTCATCTGACATAGCATCTTGTGAGGATATGATAGCTCCTTCACTGCTGACTGGGGGAATTGAGACGGTGATCCTTCCGTCTTGGATGCCTTTTCCTTTCTTGACAGCTTGTTCTTCCCTTAGTGCCTGTTGAGCGGCTCTCTTTTCTGAGCCTTAAACTCTTCAGCGGCTGACTTGATTCGTTCGAAATTTCTGTCTCTCCCTTCGAACGTCATTTCAGTGATGAACTTCATATATTCTTTCTTCTCGAGATCTTTCAGTTCAGCTATGCGCTGTCTCTTAGTTTTTCTTCCTTCCTGAGTACGCTCTTCTATGGTTCTGGAAGACCTAGGAATGTAATCTGGATCAGTTTCAGCAGTGTCCACTGTTGTGTCTTTAGCAGACTCCTTTTCTGCTGTAGTGTCAGCAACATTCTTTGCAGTGGTTTCAGCAGCCTTCTTTTCTTCTTCTGCCTTTTCTAATTCTTCCTTCTCAGAGAGTAGCTCCAACCTTCTCCTGGTCTTCTTCTTTGCTTTCGGTGCAGGAGAGGTGACTTTGGTTCTCTTTTTCGTTGGAATTGGTATTGCCATAACCCCAAGAGTAGGTGGAGGCTGTTCGGCTTCCTTTGCAGTCATGATATCATTGATTTGATCTGCTGGTAGGTTGCCTAATTTCTCAATCTCCTCGAGTTTTTTGAAGCAGTATTCTGTCTCAGCGTTTGTCTGCAGTATAGCAATTTCTTCAGCAGACATGGGAATAGCAGATTGTAAGATTTGAGGTGGTAAAGTGGATGCATCAGGCTCTTCAGGAGATATGGGTTTGTCTTTGTCCACATTTGACTTCCCTGTCAACTTCTGAGGGTTTCGACTACTCACAGGCTTGGGTTCCTTCCTTTTTGCTGGGATGTAATCCGTAGGAAGTAGACTTTGACCACGATCAACTCTCGTATTGGTGAACAACATCTCTAAGTATTTACTGATCTTCAGCCCAAAATTCACGTTCGACGAGAACGTTCCGTCTACCGCCATGTGATCATTCTTCCGAGCATGTTCAGCCCATCGCTCGAAAAAGAATTCCGCCCAATTTCCTCTGACATTGTCTATTAGGGCCATCATCACAACATATTTCTTAGCAGATAGTTCGGAGTAGGAGCCAGCATCACACTGAAGCATCTTGATTACTATCTCCGCAAGGAGCTTGTATTCCTCAGACAGAGTATTGATCGGTGTAGCAACCTTGAAAGTAATCACCTGTCCTTTTATGTCCTTCAATTCTCCTGGCTTTTTCCACAAGTTCCAACGTCTCTCCATCTCCGCAAGATCATTGTTCTTGTATTGAGATATCTTGGTCCCATAATTTCAAAGCCCAAACATTCTTGAGAATAAGTCTGCGCTAACTTCCACAATGTTACCATATATGCTAGTTTTGAAGGATTTATTATCTTCTTGTATAACAGCCCTAGCATAGAATTCTGAAACCATATGAGGGTGAAAGCGAACAGGTTCAACGGAGAGATATTTTACCAATAATTCTGAGTCGAGTAGATCTAGAATTCATTTTGGAATGTGTTTGGTAGCGAGAGGCATGTATAAGATCCTGTCCTTCATGATTTGGGCCAACCGCCTCTGTTCCGACGAATGATTTGTCAATTCCTTCCTCCGAGCCAAAAATACCAATTTGTTGTAGGGGACTAACTCGTCGATGTCTTCTTTCTTTATTATCCCGGTGAACCCGGGTGCATGACGAACATGCAGTGGCGAGTCTGTCGGAGGTGGATAGATGAAAGTGGGTTGTAGGAATGGAGAGGAAGAGATAAGATTTTCTGGGTTTTCTGTGGGATTGGGTTCTTGATTTTGGGTATTTGGAGAGTTAGGGTTAGTTGCCATGGTTGGGGATTTTTAGAGAATAAGGAATTTTGGAAGGTTTTTGAGAAGAAGGGATATGAAGAGTTTCAGAATGATAGGGATTTGAAGTCCGTCTAGTGTATAGGTAGAAGATTTCAGAACAAGGAAAGAAATCAATGGTTGGGATTGTTCTCTTTTTAATCTCAATCGACGGCTGGGGTAAGTAGTCAAATCGTGCGAGTACCCACGTTCTTCAGAACTTGAGTGCTGGTGACGTGGCGCGATCCGATTTGTTACAGTTGTTTGTGCGCATTAAATGTGCTGCTTTAGAGATTTGAAAATCTCCCGCGTCTGAGTTGTAGGGGTCAGCATCCAGAGAGCCCAGCATTGTGGTGGTGATCTAATCAAGGGTATTTTCTGACACCGAGGAATGGTTGACACTCCTCCAGAAATCCAACGTAATGCTAACACAAATCCTTATGTCTTCTAAATATGGAATGTAATATCCATAGCTTTCCATTACTGATTCGTCTCTGAATGTAATTATCCTCGATAAGACACTTTCTTTATGAAATTACTGTTTTTCTCAGAAAGGCTGTTCGTATTCCGAGGTAAACAGTAGACCAAAATAGGTTTATAAATAGCAGGTCTTAGTGATCTTCTTCACACATTCTCCAACTTTCTTGAGTTCCCTTCTGATTTTCTCAAGAATCAGAAAACGAAACAGAGACTTACTTTCTCCAAAAAATGGCATGTACTTATGAACTATTCGTACCAAGACGCAGAATCTTGTGTGATTTGGGTCTGTATGGCGAGTATGAGGCTGACTATCAAGTGGCTGAGACTACCATGGCTTATCTTCACGCCAGTGATCTAGGAAAGTTCGTATGCCTTACTCCGCATACTTTCCAGAGGAAGCAACTCCGACATTTCATATGGTCGAGCGCTGCCGATCAAAGCTCCATTTTCTGCATATTTAAAAATGAGCTAGTAAGGTGGACGGCAGATACCTTTGCCAGAGACTTCGGCCTTCCACGGGGTCCGATATCTGTCATGGACTATCGCAGAGATGAGATAGCTCCAGAGTGGTCCTCGTGGATGAAATGGAGAAACTCTCCTGAGCTTGAATTTTCTCCAAACCCTTCAGCATACGGTTTGCAGATGCCGTATAGGGTCCTTTTCCAGATAGTCTGCGGCATGGTCGTAGGTGAAGATCCTGACGACATGACTCTTTCTCGCGAGACATGGAGGGCCATGATGGCTATAGATGACAGAGCGAAGGTAGACTGGGCAGCCTTTGTCTTTCAGAAGGTGCAGCAATGTGCACAGAATTTTCCAAAGCTGCCTCTTCCATATGGAATGCCATTAATTTGGCTGTTAGAGCAAAAATTCCCAGACCTTGCTCTAGGTCCTTCAATCCTTAGGGCAGTAGATTTTTATCCTTTCATACCTTTGCCATTTTTGCTGTAATCTCCTTTGCCGTAATCACCTCTTGCTGTAATCCATCCTTTTGTAAGAAAATGCGTATAATGAAGTGGTAGAGATTTTATTTCCTATACTCGTGTTCAAACTTGTGTGATTTTGACAAACCACATAATTTCAACCACGTGCCTGTGCATCGATAATAGTTGAGAAAAAAAATAAGATTTAACTCCGTTAATTTGCTGAGTTAATTTTGCTAGCCTCCTAGTAGATGGGTTAACTTAGCACACCCAATCAATCTGCTGACTGCTCAGCAGCACTCAACTGCTCAAAAGTCTAGCAGACTTGCTAGGCTCCGAGATCTGACGGTTGAAGATCTGTTGTCAGATGAAATAATAAATCAACTGTTTTGAGTGTACGTGACCTACCTAGTATCTTCCTTTCTCCGAGAAGTACTCGAGTGATCTAACGTGGCACACTCTAACTTGATACAGCTGTCTGTACGTATTAAAGGTGTTGAATCTGGTCTAATCAGACCGATTTTTAATAATATCTTCTCCCCTCCTAATATTATCTTCCTTCCACGAAAAATTAAGAGTAGATTCAGCATATCCGATTCAGCAGATGTTTTCCTCTCCTGAATATATTACCCTCTTGTGGGATTCATCGGCATATCAAGAGTCGGCTAGATTTTAAGAGATTACAAATGATGATAATCTCCTCGAGCTAAACGCTGATCTGACTGTCAAGCGTCACTATTAATCTGATTAGATTGCCCATGCCGTCACGACGTTCTATCTTCTTGCGACGATTCAGATTTCAGAAGATGAATCATCACGTTTCTTTAAATATTCCCACGAAATCATAATTGCGGAGAGATTTCCTTGTTTCTAAAAGGAGCTTCTTGTGGCGCTTATTTGGACATCACCAAAAATCTTCTTTCTTTCAGATCAAGAGAAAAAAAAAACATTTGAAATCATGAATTCACCGAGTAACATTCTCGATATTACCCGAAACAACATCCTTGACGAAGCGACCCTTCGTCTCTACTATCACGACCGACCTGCCGTGGCCGACATGGTCATGTCGAAGGTTGTTGGGACAGGGCTCAAGCAGTTCGTGACAACTGCACCCAAACACTTTCATGAAGATCTCCTTCGGGAATTTCTAAAAGACTGCAAGACTAAGAAGGATGCCATGTACGGGTCCTTCCGAGGGAGGCTGATACGGTGGTCACGAGAGTCTTTCTCTCGGGACTTTGGACTTCCACGAGGTCCAGTATCAGTGATGGGATACAGGTCCATGGAGGCAGCGCCAGAGTGGACTGCATGGAGGAAATGGCGCCTTTCTCCGTGGTTCAAGTTCACGCCAACTCCTTCGGCAACAGGTCTCAAATGCTCGTACCGTGAGCTGTTTCATATCGCGAACAACATGTTGCTAGGAGAGGATCCCAATGACTTTTGCCTTACGAAGGAGGTCTGGCAAGTCATGTTGGCTTTGGACGCAGAGCTTGTTGAGGCTGATTGGGCTGGCCTCGTGTTCAAGGATGTCCGTGATTGCGTCCATTTGTATCCAGCTATTCCTCTCCTTCATGGCATGCAGCTGAGCTGGTTGATGGAGCAGACCTTCCCTGAGCTAGCCGAGGGACCATCTCGCCTCCGTAACTCTGACTTTTATCCGTCTGTAGAATAGATTTCCTTTCGTTGTTGTTTTGGATGTAAGCATCGTTTGCCAAATATTAATGAATCAGCTGTTATCTTTTCTCGTTGAACTTCATAATGATGAACGTTTGAACTTCCATTTGCTATTTCCACAAAGTGAGACTGCACAATACACCTTAATAATGATGTGCTAGCAATAGATGATAGTCATTACATATCAACTGTCACTGCGTAGTCTATCTGCTGAATTTGTGGACACATCTGCTCAGCAACATCTTCTTGAAAGATAGCAATAAGTGCCATACTCTAGATCATAAATTCATTAACAATTTGAAATCAGCATCCAGATAATATGATCAGCATCTTCAAGAAAAAAAAGAAGTCCAGAAAGAATGAAAGTGGCAGTTCATTCATCCAAGGTCTCTTCCAACTCCATGAGACCCAACTTGATGCATAATTCCTTAAATCTAGATTCGGCTAACGATTTTGTGAATATGTCAACTATCTGGTCTTCTGTGCATATGTACCGGACATCGATATCCTTCTTCTCCTGATGATCACGAATGAAGTGATGTCGGATATCAATGTGCTTGGTTCTGGAATGATGAACCGGATTCTTGGTAATGCACATAGCACTATTGTTGTCACAATAAATAGGCACACACTCGGGAGGAATCCCATAGTCTTGTAATTGTTGCCTTATCCATAAGATTTGCGAGCAACAGCTAGCAGCGGCTACATACTCTGCTTCAGTAGTGGATGTAGCGACAGAGTGCTGCTTTTTGCTAAACCAGCTAATTAACTTGTGTCCCAAAAATTGACAAGTACCGTTCGTGCTTTTCCTGTCAATTTTACATCCTCCGAAATCTGAGTCCGAATATCCACTTAGAGCAAGACTGTCTGCTCCAGGATACCAGATTCCCAGACCCTCTGTGCACTTTAAATATCGCACAATGCGTTTAGCAGTATCCAAGTGAGTCTTCTTTGGATTTGCTTGGTATCTAGCACATAATCCGACTGCGAAGGATATGTCTGATCTGCTAGCGGTGAGATACAGCAGTGAACCAATAATGCCTCTATAGAGAGTTGGATTCACAGGATCTCCTTCCTTCTCGAGCGCAACAATACACGTTGTGCTTATAGGAATCCTTAGACTCTTCGTCTTTTCAGGATAGTATTTTGCAATCAAATCGCGAGTATACTTCTTCTGATGGATGAAAATTCCTTCGCTGGATTGTTGAACTTGCAACCCAAGAAAATAAGACATTTTTCCCATCATACTCATTTGGAAATTGCTGGTCATGAGCTTTGAGAATCTATCACATAATCCTTGGTTTTTTGAGCCAAAAATGATATCATCTACGTATATTTGCGCCATCAAAATATTTCCTTCATCTTCAATGAGAAAGAGAGTCTGATCAATCCTCCCTTTCTGAAAACCATTCTTCAGCAAAAATTTGGATAAAGTTCCATACCAAGCCCTCGGTGCTTGTTTCAATCCATAGAGAGCCTTCTTGAGCTTGTACACTTGATTACCCTGCTCAAATCCTGGTGGTTGCTCAACGTAGACTTCTTCCTTGAGCTCACCATTCAAAAAGGCACTCTTTACATCCATTTGTATCACGTCGAACTTATGATAAGCAGCGTATGCAAGAAATAAGTGAATGGCCTCCAGCCTTACTACAGGAGCAAACGTTTCGTCATAATCTATCCTTTCGCATTGCCTGTAGCCTTTAGCTACGAGTCTCGCCTTATTTCTGACAACTAAACCAGACTCATCCTTCTTGTTTTTGAACACCCATTTTGTGCCTATAAAACTTTGATGTTCAGGTCTGTCTACCAGCTCCCACACATTGTTCCGTGTGAATTCTGCAAGTTCTTCATGCATAGCATTCACCCAATCCGGATCTATTAGAGCCTCTTCGACCTTTTTGGGTTCTTCACTGGAGATATAACAAGCCAGCATAGCGTTCCCTTGTCTCGTCATCATGGGGTCATTGATATCTCCTATGATATCTTCAAGAGGATGGGCGCGCAACCATGTTGGTCTGATTGGTCTGGCCACATTTCCTTCCCCTGCGTGACCATTATCTTGTACATTGTTCTCCATAGCACCCTCCTGGTGCTCAGCATCTGGATTGACTTCAACTGGAATAACTGCTGCGGGATTTCCTGGGACGGGATTCTCTTCAGCAACTCTTTCAGCAACTGGAATCTCAGCAGCGCCTCTGCCAAGATCTTCATGAGTAGCCATGCCTTCCCCGAAGGGAATATCCCTTGCTGTTGCCTCTTCTTCATCATTAAGCATCTCTAGAATGTCTGAGTCAACAAGAATGTTGGTAGGTGTGGCCTCAGCATGATCACTTGCATCACCAGCCAGGTCAGCAGTTTGGTCCCCTGCTGAGTGCGTCTGGTTCGGATTGCAGTCATTCATAGACTTAGTCGGATCAATACGAATATTCTCGAAAGAATTTAAAAATGTATGATCATTGACATCATCAGTCTCATGATTGCTATCCTCTTTTCTTTTGTTTTCTCTGCGCACAAAAGTAGATTCATCAAAAATAACATTGCATGTTATTTCCATAATACCGGTAGTCTTGTTCAATACTCTATAGCCTTTGTGAGTGGGGTGTCCGTAACCAAGAAGTACACCCTCATCTGACTTAGGCGAGTGATAGCGTGTTTCGCAACGCGCTAAAGCTGCAAGTGTACAGACCACTGCAGAGGGCAAGTAATAATTTTATCGAACTCAAGGACTGCAGGCTCGAAGTATAATCAAACACTAAAGCATAGACACCGTACTACTATCTAGGTGAATTAGAAAATATGGTTGGTTAATTTAAAATATCAATGATTTAAAAGCAAAGTAAAGTAAATGACTAATTTAATTGGTTTTAGAAAACTTATGAGAAAATAGGATTCCAGGGTAAGTCACTTTGAATTGTCAAACAACTCTTTATGTAATTCAATCCCAATTTAATTCCCAAAGATGTGAGTTAATCGCAGTTGTGTTATCAGGTGATCCTCTCGGACTCTAAACCATAACATGGAAATAAAAGATCAAATGATTCCTCTCGGACATACAAAAGACTTTTACTCTTGATTAAAAACCGTAGATTTCAAAACCCTTCAAATGTTCAATTTCCTCTCGGACAATTGTTCTAATAAATCTGATTTATTTGCATCTTAATTGATAACCTAGACCTCTCGGTTCAAAAACTACCAATTCAAATCTCAATCAATGGCCAGTATCTCGCAATTAATGAAAATCCGAAAGAAATCAGAACACCAATGGAAAAGGAACATTAAATCACATAAATTGTTGAATGAATAATTACAAAGTTTTAAACCCTAGAATCCATGAATGAACTTAGCCAATCATACTAAGTTTTGGAAAAACAAAAGGATAAAGAGTCACAAGAACAGAAATCATGGAAATTAAAAACCCGTGGTGTCTTCAATCTTCGATTCCTGGAGTACTCTTCAAGTTCCCCTGATTTTGCTGTGAATTCTGAGCTCTCTAATTTCAAAAATTGGGAAAAGGAACCTTATTTAGGTTCAGGGACGTCCTATTTATAGTTGAGGCTCTTTAAATCTCCAAAAGATATGGTTTTGGGCTTCAGAATATGTCAAATCACGACAGAATCGGCGGTCTGGAATGCCCGATCGGCGACCGCCGTTTATGCACGTGGGTCGCCGATCGTGTGTCGAAACTGGGTGTGAAATTCTACAAAATCGGCGACCCATCTACATGACCGGCGATCGCCGGTTGTGTCATTTGGGTCGCCGATCATGCGCCGTGAGAAATGGCTGGAAAATCATCATCGGTGACCCATCTACATGACCGGCGATCGCCGATTGTGTCATTTGGGTCGCCGATTTCGTCTCGAATATGATTTTGGCGAACTCTTCAGTATTTTCTGACTCTTTCCTCTTTCCAGTGCAAGCTAGCATCGATTGGCCCCAGGATACTGAAGGGATTCGTGAACTGAATCACGAAGTCCGTTTGCCAAGGATCGTTAATTGGAATATCAAAAATTAATTGCTATGCCTATGAACAATCCTAGCATGCTCCTATATTATTATGCATAAGAAGGTTGTGCGGAATACCTGGATTGAAGAACGATGAAGAACGCGTGCGTAGAGATGCCCTTTGATCCTTCCCACGCACCAAGATTTAATTTCCTAACAGATTGAGGAAATTAATCTTAAGAAAATAATAAGATATTTTCGAAAATTAAGAGGAGAGAGAAGAAGAATCCTCCTGATCTGATCTTCTGATCTGTATCCCAACTCGATCGGAAAATCTGGTGAAGATTATTCTATCAGATCCCTTGCCCGGTTGAGAAGCAGAATTTCCTCCTCGTAAACTCAATCTCAATCGATCACTAGCAGCTCCCAAGGCTCTGGTTTGCTGTGTGTAATTTGTGATCTTATGAGAAGTAGGTGCTCTGAGTTCTGAGGTACTGAGGCCTATTTATAGGAAATTCTTGGCTTCTATTGGGCTTGAGTTATCATGGGCCAGACCAGGGACCAGAATGCAAATAGCAAATAAGGCCTATCAATTAATTAATTCCCATATTCAACCCAGAATATAATTAATTAATTAATATTGATTCATGCCACCAGAGAATCAATACTGTCCTACCTATTTGCTACCACGTTTGAGGAACGGGTTGCATTGGACTCGGTTTATCCCCACATTTAAGGTTACAGACATTCGTTAATTAATTTAAGCTCTGACAAGCTATTTAATTAATTAACATCTTTAATTCCTGAATCAATCCACTCAAACCTTTTCACTTATGCTTGAACTTAATCAGCCTGCAGGACTTTAGCATAACGAACCTTTTGAGCTGTTCAGGGAATGTCACCATCCTATACTGGATGTGGTTACCTAGTTCAGATACCAGACAGTCATACACAGATTGATGTCACCCAAGACTGCAGAAGAACAGGTTCAACTAGAACCTTTTCTACAACTCAAAGTGACATACAATGTATGTATACTTCTGTATCCTCATATAGGTTTAAGATTGCATCGAGTCATAGAGATCTAGATTCTTTTAATGTCAGATAAAAGAATCGATCTCGACTTAGGTCCTCATCAATGTGTACCCCACACCAGCATACCAAGACATCCAAGATAAGATGCTTATCCGCATATGCTGCAGCCTATACCAACAGTTTATCCTGGAACTGTCTCAGCTGTGATGACTATTTATATCTCGCTAGGTCAAATGATCCATACGATCTTCCGTGATCTTCTACACACCGTATGATCTCCCTATCGACGAGATAAGAGGATAATAGTGTTTGCGACACATGTTTGTTAATTCAGACAGGAGATGAACATACAACAATTATGATTCCCAGTATATTAACCAATAAACCTTGTACATAATATACCAATCAAAATGCTTTCAGTATATAAATCCATCAGATACTTGGTAAATTCTTGTAAACACTCAAATATGCGTGAAATCTGCATAAACAACCACAAACCAGACCAAACGTAATAATTCCTAAAAGAATATAGATAATGTATGGGAACACCACGTAATAATCCAATCTAAGGTCAAAAGTGAGCAAATTCACATCAGTAAAATGCATAAAGTGAGTGTTTATCAACCCCCCAAACTTAAACTATTGTTCGTCCTCGAACAATGAGGAAAACAATTAAAAGAAAAAGATAAACACGAGGGGTGCATTAATTGATCATCAGCTGTTTCAGACACAAAATGGGGTTGTGATTCCCACACCAATCACTACGTCATTCATCAGTTTAGTGCAAACAAACAATTTCAATCCTGGCCTCTAAAAGTCCGCTTCTCACAAGATAGTATATCACTCGTATTTCACTCAATATGTACGAAAGGTCAGTGTGTACTCTCAAATTGTCAACTGCACATCTTTTTCTACCATAAGCTTGCTCATCGTCTAAACTCTCCATTAACTATGGGAGTGCTAGGATAAAGATCAAAAAGGTCTTTATATTAGGTTCTAATGTGGGCACATTGGTGAAGGGTATGGAAAATTTGGCTAAAAGTGACTGAATAAATACGACCTTATAACTCCATTCACCCCCGACTTTTCCTCATCACATACCATCTGTAGGAACCAACTGACTCTAACAAGGACTTATAGCAAAAGCTGAAACAGGCCCATCTCATCAACAATGATTCGACAGGATTCGGACTCAACAATAAAATTATTATAACAACTCTTGTGCATTCCATACATTGAACAAGTATGCTCACTCTATGAAATTAACACAAATACTTTGCACATCCAGTGCACAATTCAACCCCTTTTTTTTTTTTTTGTCCACTAAAGACTTCTTTCGGACATAACTATTAAAGACTTATTACAATAGCACTGATGCACTTATCGTGCATTACACTTGTACTAAAAGACTCACTGCCCATCAAAGGTGTTTGGACTACTTATATTCACAGACTCTATTTTCTATCGCCTAACACTGTTGGGTACCCTTACAAATCCATCCACACCTCCTATCATCCGGGTTAAGAAAGAAAAGGTTTTCAGGCTCAACTGGGCTAACAAAGGAGTATGTATCGGGTTAGTGTTTGGGTTCATTGTGGCTTATGAAACGATGGCCTAAGATCATTTCTAAGTCCTTGGCACTCTCCTACGCAATTTTGAGCAAGAAACCAGAGCAAGTTCTAGAGATTAAGTGCATAGCGACATACCCTCAATGAAACAAAAATGTAGGCTCAATTCTCACAGGCTATTAGCGTATTTAAGAGGCCAAGATCAATTTCGTCAATTCACAACTCACCAATTATTCACAGCAATCAATGTAAGTTTCACGAGAAAGAAAACACTGTCATCATAAACTTGATCAATAATGCAGAGATAACCAGCCTATCAATTCATTCCCTTCCACTATTCAGGTTCCCAATTACAGACCCAAGAGAAAATAGAAATGAAATGAATACTAGTTGACAGGTCCTAATTAACTCTACTAAAACAGACATTAGTACGAAAAACAAAAGCAGTAAAGGTGGTTCACGATGCAATGTATCAAATAAGTATCACGTTTAGTACATCAGTATCAAATAGGTGGAGCAGATAAAAGATAGAGAAGGTAAGAAGCACACATCGACCGATCACATCCCCCTCCCCCAAACTTATTCTACACGCAGGAAAGAATAAGTTGGGGGAAAAAGATCACGGAGATGTGTGAGAAAAACCTCTGTGAACCTCACTGCGGCGGCGGCCAGTACTGTGGGAATCTGGCCATGAACTGCCGCATCTGCTCCTCATGTGCCTGCTGCTGCTCCCAACGCACCCGCTCCAGGGCGAAATGCCGGTCCTCCGCCGTCCAATGCTGGCGCTGCTCGGCCTCGAAAGATCTCTGTACGGTAGCCTAGGTCTGCTGTGCCGCTGCAATGGTCTGGAGCTGGGTGTTCCAGTCACCCCACTGCTGCTCCAGATTGCTGAGCCTCTGCTCGAACGCCACACGCTGAGTGCGACACTCGTAGTAAATGGGCTGCTCCTCATGCGGCTGTCGGGATGAGCCTCCTGTCTCCTGGCAGCGAGGCTGCCGGGATGAGCCTCCCGTCTCCTCGTTGGCTTCCTCGTTAGCCTCCTCGTTGGCCTCCTCGTGCTCGCTAGCCCCAGCATCCTCAAAGTGGGGCTCCTCGAACTCGGGGTTCGGGTTCTGTCGGCGGGCTTCTTCAGCGGCTTGGATGGCCTCCAAATGAGCTAAAGTGTCTAGCTTCCAGTTACCTCTGTACTGCCGAAGCCCTACATTAGTGAGCTCGGGGTTCGGCAGAGGGAAGAAGGGAGGGCTGCGCTGAATGAATAGATAGGGCGGGTGCACCGAATGAATAAACCGGAGGTGCACCAGCTTCTCAAGTGTGAGCCTAGTCAGTGGCTCGGCCTGCACCTCAGATAAATTGATCCCCAGCGCAAACAGCAGCATAGTCCATAAACCGCCAATGCAAATGGTTCCCTTCTGGGCTCCCGAGATCCTGTTAGACTGCATCAAAAACAATTGAGCAAAGTTAAGGTGTTCTTGGTTGAGCATGCAGTAGATGACCATCAGTTCTGCGTCTCTCAGGGAGCTGTTCTCCTTCCTGGCGAACAGGGTGTGGGCCAGAATCGCACGGACCATCCGGATGACGGGGTTCCGGATCATTGAAGCCTTGCATTGCCCCGATGCCCAACTTGGGCTCCCTTCAGCACAAATGTGGAGCCAGAAGGTCTTGCTGTCAAAACCTCTCGGTTTGGTGTAGCTGCCAAGGTTAACAACACCAAACGCCCTGTTGATCTCCTTAGTCGTGATCGTTCTATCTTCATTTTTTGGCGCGGAAAGTGGCTCCGATAGGTGAAGTCCTCCCTTTTGTGGTGATCTCAAGAGTGGAAAAGATCTCGAGGGTGAACCTCTTGTAAGTTGGAGCGTCAAGTTCCAGCAGGGGCGCCCAACCAATGTTGGAGAAGAGCTCCTTGACGTTGTCATACAATCCCATGGACATCATTGCCTCAGTGTCGGCATAGCAAGTACCTTCCACCCCACGCTCGGCCAGAGTTTGAAATTTGGCCAGCACACTCACATCTCGGAGCCCTGTAATCCCATATGCTTCGGGATGAAGACGACGACGGGGTGCCATGTATCCTACCAATAAAAGTATGCATCAACCACCAAACAAGGGAAACGATTATAAATAAGGACGATTTAAACAATTAAACCACAAGAACCAACTATAACTAAGTAATACTAAACTAGATATACAATGATAAAACCATAAATCCTAAGTTCAACTAATGAGTGAAAACACACCATGTATCAACTCAATTTTCAAAATCAACATCAATTCCAAGTGCCACCGTACAACCTATTTCAATATGCCTTCACGAGTACATGTCAATCAAATCCCCCAAACTAATAGTAGAATGTAATTAATCAAAACCAACAAGAATTTAAACATGCAAGAACAATTTAACTCAACAAAAACGTCCTTCCTATAAGGCAAATAAACAATTCAATCGAAATTCACAATTACTAAAAGGCAAGATGCAATTCAGGTAGGGGAACATGAACATAAGTATAAACTAACCTAAGGATGGAAATTAAACATGATAAAAGATGAGAGAGTACCTGGAAATTGAAGCAAAAAGAAGAACAACTGAACAACCTAGGAATTGGGGGTTGATGGGTTTTCGAGCGAAATAGAGCAAACCACTCGGATAGAAAGCTTCACAATGTCGTGGGCTAGTGTTGTGCAAGAGGAATTAGAGA
>JAPKLW010000400.1:378154-470636 GCA_026898455.1 Plectranthus barbatus | reverse complement strand
CCTCCGTAAGGGGATAAGTGACAATCCCCCATTATCTTTTCTCGCTCTTGTGTGCCAACACATCGCCGGATCACCATGTCAGCGCATCTCCGGTAGAGGAATGGCTCGTCCCAATAGTAGAACTTGCATTCATGCAAGAACTTCCTCCTCTGGTGGGATGTGAGATCAGGCGGTAAGACACCTGCAACCAGAAAATTGACTAAGTCCATATACCATGGGTCCGCTTCCTCCATAGCAAATAGTTGCTCGTTCGGAAAAACTTCAGTAATGCGGATCCTTTGGTCATCTCCTTCCACCGGATTCTCCAGCCTTGATAAATGGTCTGCCACCACATTCTCACAGCCTTTTCGGTCTTTGATTTCCATATCGAACTCCTGCAACAGCAGGATCCACCGGATCAACCTTGGCTTGGCCTCCTTTGTTGCAAACAGGTACCGGATCGCAGCATGATCCGTGTAGACCACCGTCTTGGCCCCAACCAGATAAGCCCGAAATTTGTCGAAGGCGAAGACCACAACCAGTAATTCCTTCTCAGTGGTGGTGTAGTTAACTTGGGCTTCGTCCAGAGTTTTGCTGGCGTAGTGTATGACTCGGAAAATCTTGTTCCTCGTCTGCCCCAAAGCAGCTCCAACAGCTGTATCACTGGCGTCGCACATCAGTACAAAAGGTTCTGACCAGTCTGGTGAAATAAGAACCGGGGCGGTAGTAAGAGCCATCTTCAGTTTCTCAAATGCCTGCAAACAATGCTCATCAAAAACAAACTTGGCATCTTTCATAAGTAGAGAACTGAGAGGTTTAGAGATTTTAGAAAACTCCCTTATAAACCTCCGGTAGAAGCCTGCATGACCCAGAAAGCTCCTCACCGACTTCTCATTGGTGGGGGGTGGCAGCTTCGAGATCGCCACAATCTTGGCGCGATCTACCTCTAAACCTGCAGCAGAGACTTTGTGACCGAGGACAATGCCCTCTCGTACCATAAAATGACATTTCTCCCAATTCAAAACCAGGTTAGTCTCTTGACAGCGCTACAGAACAGTGATCAGGTTTTCTAAACAATTATCAAATGAATGACCAAACACTGAAAAGTCATCCATAAACACCTCCATAATGTTTTCTACAAGCCCATTAAAAATTGACATCATGCATCTCTGAAATGTAGCAGGCGCATTACATAATCCAAAAGACATGCGTCTATAAGCAAAAATTCCATACGAGCAAGTAAATGCAGATTTATGCTGGTCTTCGGGGGCTATCGCTATTTGGTTATACCTAGAATAACCATCTAAAAAGCAGTAAAAATCATACCCCGCTAACCTATCCAGCATCTGATCAATAAAAGGGAGAGGGAAGTGGTCCTTACGAGTAGCACTGTTAAGTGCTCTGTAGTCGATGCACATCCTCCAGCCCGTAACGGGCCTGTGGGCAATCTCCTGGCCACTTTCGTCTTTGATGACGGTAGTACCTCCCTTTTTGGCCACTACTTGTGTGGGGCTCACCCATTCGCTATCCGAGATGGCATATATCATGCCAGCGTCCAGTAGTTTCAGCACTTCTTTTCGTACCACCTCCTGCATAATATGGTTTAACCTTCGTTGCGGCTATACCTTAGGCTTGTAGCCATCTTCAAGTAAAATCCTGTGCATGCAAATAGAAGGGCTAATACCCTTTATGTCAGATAGCGACCACCCAATGGCAGATTGGTGGTCTCTCAAAACACGCAGTAATCTATCCAACTGACTAGTAGATAAGGTGGCGGATACTATTACCGGATATGTACTGTTTTCGCCCAAGTAGGCGTACCTCAGATGGTCCGGTAGGGGTTTCAATTCTAGCACTGGGGGCTCCTTCATGTCTTTTTGCAGCACGGCCGTCTTGCGAGCCTCCTCTTCCTCTTGCTCGCTTCTCAGCTGCAGAAAATTTGCACTTTCCAACCTGTTCTTTTCACCTGCATCATCCAATGCTAGAACAGACTCTAGCAGCTCATCATAGACATCATAAAGCTCATCACAGGAATAAACATAATTTTGTAACCCATAATCTAAAGAATCAGTAGAGATGATGGAAGAATCACAAGGATACAAAACCTGAACCATGTCGCACTCCTCAAAGCAGTCATCTGAGTCGTGGCGCTCCATGGCCTTGTAGATGGAGAAAGTGATCTTTTCGTCGTTCACCCTCAACGTGAGCTCTCCTTTCTTGATGTCAATGAGGGCATCAGCAGTGTTGAGGAAGGGCCTCCCAAGGATAAGTGGAATACTTCGGTCCTCTGCTATGTCTAGGACCACAAAATCAGCGGGGAAAATGAATTCCCCGACCTTCACTAGCACATTTTCTACTACCCCTTTAGGGTAGTTCACCGACCTGTCAGCCATCTGAAGTTTGATGGTGGTCGGTTTGATGTCTCTGATTTTTAATCTCTGGAAAATAGAGAGGGGCATCAGATTGATACTGGCCCGTGAATCGCAAAGCACCTTCTCAAATGTTTGCCCCCCAATCACGCAGGTAATTGAGAAACATCCCGGATCTGATCTCTTAACCGGCATCTTTTTCTAAATAATGGCGCTGCATTCCTCAAAGAGATTTACTGTCTCAAATGCGCCAAAGGGCTTCTTCTGGGTAACCATATCCTTCAGAAATTTCATGTACCCAGGAATTTCCTGTACCACTTCGATCAAGGGTAGATTGATGTGGATTTTCTTCATATGCTCCAAGAACCGCTTATACCTCTCCTCTTTCTGCTTCTTGACAAAACTCTGCGGGAAAGGCACAGCAACAGGACCAGCTGATTTTGATCTGTCTTCAGGACAGATTTCTTTACCCTTCTTTGCATGTTCTTCTTCAGGAAGAACAGGGTCAGGCTGTACAACTTCAGGTTGTACAGGCGTATCGGTGGGCATAGATGGCCCCTCATAGCCTCTACCACTGCGGGTAGTAATGGCATTGCAGTGGTCCTTTGGGTTCACCACAGTGTCGCTGGGAAAATGTCCTGGAGTATGCTGGTTGCCAAGTGCATTAGCTATCTGGGAAATTTGTGTATCCATCTGCTTCATGTGTTTTCCCATTTCCCCTATGTTATTCTGCAGCTGAGAGATTTCTCCGTCTGTCTTCGTAGTCTTAGCATTGGAGACTGCGATGAATTGTGTCAGGAGCTCCCTCATGCTTGACTCCTTTGTCTCATTTGCTGCTCCATGATTTGCAGCAAACCTAGGTGGAGGCTGCAGAGCGTTGTTCGGATTCCCATAAGAAAAGTTAGGGTGATTCCGATTGTTGGGATGATACACCATGTTCCCCGACGGATACCCTCGATTGTTGTTGAAGTTTCTCTGGTTCACATAATTTGCATCCTCCATTTGCATCTCATTCCCCTGCTCATAACATTGCTGAGGGAGGTTATTTTCCAACTTAGCAATGCGGTTCTCCAGTAATTTAGTGGAAGCAGCCACTTCTTTCCTCATCAACTTGACCTCAGCAGCTATGTCTCCAGTGTCATCAACTGCTGCTATCCTGTGATCTCCCCTGTCTGCTGGCCAGTTGTACTCACTTTTTGCCATTACTTCCAGTAAAGCTAACCCTTCCTGTGGTAGTTTAGCAGTCAGTGACCCTCCAGCTGAAGCATTCACATGCTTCTGGGTCTCCCTGTCCAGCCCCTTGTAGAAATGACACATCTGCTGCTTCTCAGAAAAACCATGGCAAGGGCAGGAGCGCAAGAGATCCTTGTAGCGTTCCCAAGCCTCGTACAGTGACTCTCCAAAAAACTGCCTAAACTGTGTAATCTGGGTTTGTAGCTGAATAGTTTTGCTGGGTGGGAAGAACTGAATCAAGAACAGCTTGCATAGTTCCTCCCATGTTGAGATCTCATTGCAGTTCAGAGTCATGTACCACGACAATGCTCTGTTGAGCAGTGTGAAGGAGAACAGGCGCAGCCGAATATAGTCAATAGGCACCTGATTCTGCTTAACTGTATCACACAGCAGCAGGAACCTCTGAATGTGTAGATGAGGATCCTCGGTGGGCAGTCCCCCATACTGATTCTGTTGAGCTGTGTCTATCAGACCAGTCTTCAACTCAAAATTTGGTGTATCCACCTTCAGTCCAAAATCTGCATTACGATGCCTATCAGTCATCGGCTCGTACATCTCATCGATGGTGGGTGGTCGTGGTACTTCAGGAGCTTGGCGCTCTTGAAGTCTTAGATTCATTTCTTGTAGTTGCCTCTGCAGCTCAGCTATCTGTGCCGTCTGGTCGTCAGCCATAGTGAACGCTAACTTTCTTCGCGCAGTGTTTCTTCGGCAGGTGGATTCGATCTCCGGATCTAAAGGTTCAGGAGGTGGACCTTTTGGCCTGGTTCGCATATACTACCTGCACGGAAACAGACAGTGAATAGCACAGAAAAGAAACAGAATGTAAAATAAATGTGCGTAAAATAAAGCCTAGAGTAATTAGCGTAATATCAGGATTAGTGTCAATTATAAATCTATGCAGTCCCCGGCAACGGCGCCAAAAACTTGATAGCGCGTTTCGCAACGCGCTAAAGCTGCAAGTGTACAGACCACTGCAGAGGGCAAGTAATAATTTTATCGAACTCAAGGACTGCAGGCTCGAAGTATAATCAAGCACTAAAGCATAGACACCGTACTACTATCTAGGTGAATTAGAAAATAAGGTTGGTTTATTTAAACTATCAATGATTTAAACGCAAAGTAAAGTAAATGACTAATTTAATTGGATTTAGAAAACTTATGAGAAAATAGGATTCCAGGGTAAGTCACTTTGAATTGTCAAACAACTCTTTATGTAATTCAATCACAATTTAATTCCCAAAGATGTGAGTTAATCGCAGTTGTGTTATCAGGTGATCCTCTCGGACTCTAAACCATAACATGGAAATAAAAGATCAAATGATTCCTCTCGGACATACAAAAGACTTTTACTCTTGATTAAAAACCGTAGATTTCAAAACCCTTCAAATGTTCAATTTCCTCTCGGACAATTGTTCTAATAAATCTGATTTATTTGCATCTTAATTGATAACCTAGACCTCTCGGTTCAAAAACTACCAATTCAAATCTCAATCAATGGCCAGTATCTCGCAATTAATGAAAATCTGAAAGAAATCAGAACACCAATGGAAAAGGAACATTAAATCACATAAATTGTTGAATGAATAATTACAAAGTTTTAAACCCTAGAATCCATGAATGAACTTAGCCAATCATACTAAGTTTTGGAAAAACAAAAGGATAAAGAGTCACAAGAACAGAAATCATGGAAATTAAAAACCCGTGGTGTCTTCAATCTTCGATTCCTGGAGTACTCTTCAAGTTCCCCTGATTTTGCTGTGAATTCTGAGCTCTCTAATTTCAAAAATTGGGAAAAGGAACCTTATTTAGGTTCAGGGACGTCCTATTTATAGTTGGGGCTCTTTAAATCTCCAAAAGATATGGTTTTGGGCATCAAATTCGTTAGAATACATCAAATCGCGACAGAATCGGCGGTCTGGAATGCCCGATCGGCGACCGCCGTTTATGCACGTGGGTCGCCGATCGTGTGTCGAAACTGGGTGTGAAATTCTGCAAAATCGGCGACCCATCTACATGACCGGCGATCGTCGGTTGTGTCATTTAGGTCGCCGATCATGCGCCGTGAGAAATGGCTGGAAAATCATCATCGGCGACCCATCTACATGACTGGCGATCGCCGGTTGTGTCATTTGGGTCGCCGATTTCGTCTCGAACATGATTTTGGCAAACTCTTCAGTATTTTCTGACTCTTTCCTCTTTCCAGTGCAAGCTAGCATCGATTGGCCCCAGGATACTTGGTAAATTCTTGTAAACACTTAAATATGCGTGAAATCTGCATAAACAACCACAAACCAGACCAAACGTAATAATTCCTAAAAGAATATAGATAATGTATGGGAACACCACGTAATAATCCAATCTAAGGTCAAAAGTGAGCAAATTCACATCAGTAAAATGCATAAAAAGAGTGTTTATCAGCGAGAAAGTATTGAGTTTAGATTTTCCGTTATTGTGAATATAACATGTGGAACCGAATGCACGGAGATGAGTTATAGAGGGCTTACGACCATTGTACACTTCGTAGGGAGTTTGATTAAATCTGCCATTGATAGCACTCCTATTCTGTGTATAACATGCCGTCATAACTGCTTCCCCCCAGTACTTAGCAGGTAGTTTGGAATCAGCTAACATCGAACGAACGGCTTCCTTCAACGTCCGATTCCTTCTTTCTACTAAACCATTCTGCTGAGGAGTTCTAGCTGTGGATCTTTCATGTGATATTCCAGCTTCAGCACAGAAATCCATTAGCACTCCATTACAGAACTCTGTTCCATTGTCAGAGCGAATTCTCTTTACAGTAACTTCTTTACTATTCTGCTCCTTGAGAATCAGCTCCGGTAGGATAAGTTTCACCTCATCCTTGGTCTTCAAGAGTCGTACCCAAGTATACCTGGAAAAATCATGAACCACCACAAGTGTATATAACCGTTTACTTACAGTGGGTGGAGTGACGGGACCGAAGAGATCCATATGAAGCAATTCTAGTATCCTTTGTGATGTTTCTTTTTCAGGATTTGACTTAAAGGATGATTTGGTCTGCTTCCCTTGTTGGCATGCTTTGCATATACCTTCTTTGCTTCTTTGCAAAATGTTTCATTGGGTAGACCTACAACAAGCTTATTTTTGGCATGGCAATTAATAGTTTTAAAATTTAAATGATTGAACCTTTTGTGCCATAGCCATGTAGTCTCTTCTTTGTTCACGGTCAAGAAGCAAGAATGTTGCTGACCACTTTCCCAGTCAACAACATATAGACCACCCTTGCGGATGCCTCGAAGTTTTACTTCCCCTGTAATACTGTCAGCAATAGTACAACCTGTATTGACAAATGAGACAGTGTACCCATTTTCGCAAAGTTGGCTAATGCTTAGCAGATTGTGTTTGAGGTTGGAGACGAGAGCTACATTGACTATCCTCAGCCCATTGCTCTCTATGCATCCTCTTCCCACAACTTTGCCTTCGCTGTTATCTCCAAACTTGACTCTTGATCCATATAGAAATTTTTGCAAGTCGGAGAACAGATTCTCATTTTCTGTCATGTGTGCTGAACATCCGCTATCAAGGATCCACTCGTTTGATATACTTGAAGTAGTATGAGCTTTTAGATCCTGTTCCTGCAACACAAATGATTAAGTTGATTTAGGTACCCGTTTAGCGTCGGGTCCTGCAGGATTAGCGGTGATCATTGTTCCTTTTGGAACCCACATTTTAGTGATTTTCAAGATTTTCTTCTTGATTTCACTATTTACCCTTGCTTCAACCTTTGGCTTAACATGTTTCACATGTTTATAACTTGGTGTGGTAGTGTGTTTGACCTTCCTTGCCCTTGAAAATACAATTGGATTAGGCTCGGGTCTTACATAGGTGTTCCTCCTATGTAGCGTGTTTTCATGATATATCGGCTTTTCAACATCATACCGATATTGCGTTCTGTGGTGAAGGGTAGGTTTAGCTGTTCTAGCGTTTGGAAAATAATGCTCAGCATACCTTGGTTTTGCTGAATACGAACTAGTATATGCTCTTGAATTTCGCTGAGGTTCAGTTGACATATACTTAGTATTTGTTCTGTTGTTCCTCTGTTGAGGTTTAGCAGAATTGTGCATAGCATTCACTCTTGAGTTCCTCTGCTGAGGTCCATGAGTAGTATGCTTAGCAGATTCTGACTTAGGCTTCTGCTGAGGTCTAGCAGACGAATACTTAGCAGTCTCTGCCAGAGACCTCTGCTGAGATCTCGCAGGCGTATTCTGCGAATGTTCATTCTTTTGCTCAGCACTTGTCTTAGCAGTAGATGATTCAGCAATAACAAATCCTTTCTCCTTTTCAGCATTTATCAATCCAGCAGAAACGAATTGAATTGGTTTCTCCTTAGATGTGATTGCTCTATTCGAATATCCAAGGCCTAAACCAGAGCGATCATTGTGATTTCTCTGTTGGCTGACAATGGCATTGAGTACTGCCTTGCTGAATGTGTAATTGCAAATGCATCTTTCTTGGGGTCTATTTTTCAGAGTAAGGTTCTCCTTTTCAAGATTATGAAAATTTGTCAATAATTCGGAGAATTTTGCCTTAAGCTTTGAAAAATCTTCACTTTCAGACCTCAGTCTTTCGACTTCCTCGGTCAAATCTGTAATTTTGAGTTTCAGTGAAGCATTTTCCCCAACAATTGCATTTTTAATTTCATACATTTTTTAGAATTCTACACTTAGCTTCGTGAGATAGTCTTCCTCAGAATCTAAGGTGAATTCCTCTGACTCTTCTATAGTTGCGAAACTAGGAATGCTTACTGAAATTACCTCGTTATCTTCGGCTGCTAGAGCCGTTTCAGCATCCTGGTTCTCATCTGCATCAGGGAACTGATCACCCTCAATATTTGCCATTAGAACGAGCATGGCCTCCTCATCGTCTTCCTCGGAAGAGAGATAATATTCTTCATCATTTTCAGGGATGTCCTGTGCTTCTGTTCTTGTCAGGAGCGCCCTTTTGACTGCTTTAACAACACGTCTTTCAAATCTTTCCTTTAGTCGCTCTCTTTCTTCCTTGCTAACTTTCGGACTATCATGCTTCAAGTGGTCAGGAGAACCACATTCGAAGCAAGTCCTAAGCTTTCGCTCTGCTGAGCGGGCAAATGAGGATGACGGCTGAGCATCCTTGGTTTCTTTCTCGGTTTTAGCTTCCATCAGCAACTTCTGGAGCCTTTTCATTTGTTCTTCCAGCTCGTTGATCTTTATATCGATAGGCTGGGGGCTCGAGGTTGTCGGGACCTCCTTAGTTGGTGTTGCTAGAGTGGGTCTTTCTTGATTGTGGTAGGGCTTTTTCAACTTGAACTTGTTGAAATCTTTTTTAGCAACATATGCTATATCCTCAGAGCCAGCAGCGGATGTAGATGATGCTTGTGCTATGACTGCTTCATTCCTTTTTGACTGTTGTATTATAAACTCATGAGATTTAAGTTGAGCGAATACCTCGGAAGTGGTCATGTTGTTGAGGTCTTTTTCACTCAGACTGGTCATTTTAACAAACCAGTCGTCTCTGGGATACAGCTTGGAGATGATCTTGTGGTTCATTTCTCCATTATCATATTTCTTTCCAAGGTTGTTGAGTTCCCCAATAATCGTGTTGAAACGCTCCTCCATAGCTTGTATGGATTCTCCTGCAAGCATTGAAAAAGATTCATATTTATCTACAGCTACCTGTAGTTTGTTGTGTTTCATCTGGTCTGTCTCCTGAGAGGAATTGCACACGTATTCCCACATCTCCTTAGCGGTGTCAAAGTCAAGCGCTTTTTCTTTCATCAGCTTTGGTAGGGAATCCAGGATTAGTTTCTTTGCCACATGCTCTAGTTGAGCTCTCTTTTTATCCTCACTAGTGTATTCCTCAAAAGGTTTTGGGACCATATCAGGTCTCGGGGGTCTTGGAGCCCTTGGTTCTCCATCAGCAGCATCTTCAGCAACATCATGTCCTATAAAGGTGTTAGCTTTCATGATTTTAATAGGACCTCTTACCAATACATCCGCCATCTCAGGATGTATACTCTGAAGCTATATGAGAGCAAGCTTTTTCCATGAAGTAAAGTTCTCTCTGTCATATTTCCCAAGCGAATGGTTCAACATCTTGTCTCCTGAGCTAGACAAGCGAAACACAGAGAAACAAGTAAAAGTGCAAGGAAAATACAGATCTGGTCTTAAGCGACTCAGAAGCAGTCGGTTTTTCAACCTCCTGCTCTGATACCACTTGTTGGTCCTTGAATATCAGAGTCGTCGTGTTAGATAAACTCACGAAATGCAGCGGAATAATTAATCGTCACTTACACTTTATGTTTTTCTTTCAAGATTAGTTAAGCTCAGAGATAGATTATGATTTCTTCACAGTTATACACTAGCAATATGATTGCTAGGTTTCAAATCGTATGAGCAATGCAACAGTAAAAGAACACAGAATTTATAGTGGTTCGATCCAAAAAGATCTACGTCCACTCCTTAGCCGATACGCTAAGAATTCACTAAGTAAGTATACAGATTACAAGGATTCGCCTTTTACAGTTAAGTAGGCAGTGAGCTTTCGGCCTGGCTACTTGACAGCTATCCTCCGATAACCTGAACTCCTCAGATGCTGGTTCGGCTGAGTCAAGGGCACACCTTCGAAACTCCTGCCTTGCCTGATATGGAAGTTTTATAGTCACTTCCTGACTTTCCTTGAATGCGGCTAAATGCCCGTCTTAGTCTAGACCTTTTCAGGAGTTCGACTGTTAGATTCTTTCTGAAAAGAAAGGAATCTCAATGATTGAGGATTCTTGAATGCAATCAAGAATCTCTTCAATGGAGTGTCAGTAAATCAATGAACGACACTTCTGGTTGTTGAGAGCTTTTAATATACTTTCGCACGGCTCTCAACTGACTACTTTTACTTTCTTCACTTTGTCAAAGGAATCTCTTGCTTGAGTGTTTGTCAATGTCTGAAGTGAGAAAAGCAGTAGTAGTAATCGATTCTCTCTTTTGGACCTTCCTTTTATAGGTGGAGATTCAAATCTTGAATCTCCATATCCGTTAGACACAACGTCTCTTTTGTCCGAGAGTGATAAGACTTGTTCAGTCGCTTTTTATTCTTGATCTGTACTTTCCGAGCTACTTCGGGAAAGTCTCGTCCTTTGTGTGTGCTTTTTGTCAGAACGGCAGTAAGGCTTCAGCCTTTGACATTCTGCTACGCTAATGGTCGTTAGCGATCTACTATATGTCTTGGTTTGCTGAATATTTCTGTTGACACTCGATCCTTTGACTTCTATTCTGCTAGCATCCTTCAGGGTTTATTAGCAAATGCTAAAACCTTAGCATTCTGTTAACACATGTCTTCTAGCAGACGCCGACTTCCGATGTCTGCTGCTAGATCTTTTAGCAGACTAAACTATTACAACTCAATAGATGACCTATACAGGACATTACATGATATGCTAGACTATCTGGAATTCAGCAAATGATCGACCAAATGCTAAGGTTTGATCCAACAAAACCTTTTTACAAATAAATTCTAAGGGAGATTTTAGGAATAATTTCCCAACAGACAAGAAGAATCGGTTAAGGAACTTACTGAAGAAGTACAAACTTTAAGGATTGGAGATGCCTTAAATTCTGCAAGTACGAAACTCCAAGTTTCATTACCTAGGACAACCAGTTCGAGATTTCTCAAACTGACGAATACTGCCGCTTTGACACAAAGACGAACCGTCGCTGTCACTGTCAGAAAAAGGCGGAGCATGTGCAGAACATTTGGAAAAATACCACCTGCCTGCTTATTGCAACAGTCAAAAGAAATATCCAATTGGATATTTTCCAATTTGTCTCTAACGAGCATTTATTTGTCTCTAATATATTTTCTGGGAAATTGGAAACTTATATAATTATATTTAGATATTTATAAAAGAAAATTTGTCTTCTGAAGTATATTGTAGGAAATGTCGTTCACGTTTAATAATTTGTGGAAATATTTCAAAGTAGCTAATAATTTTATTCTTGATCATAATGCATAATAAAATTCTAAATATTTCAAATGGCATGTGATCCGATAAATTTAAAATAATTAAACAAAATCAAGCAGTATAATAAAATAGTTATAAATTTTTTCACTCACGCAATTAGGTATAATCAGAATTTTAAATTACTTCCTCCATTCTAATTATGGTTCAATTTTCAAAATTTGACATTATTTTTTAGTAATTTACAAATGTGCTATTGGATAATTTTAAAAATTGAGAATATAATACTAAAAGTAATATAAAATGATAGATAAATTAATGCTTTTAAATGAAGATAATTGTTGGTAATTCGGGTTATTTATGGTAAATTCCCGATGTGAAATATTTAATTTCATCGTAATTAAATATTACCAACATAATCTACGCGAAGAGTAGATGATTGTGGTATATTTGTTTTCTCAAATCCGAATTTCGGTGAGTGAGAAATGAGACCACAAAGTGACATGGGTTGGTGGGTTATTACATAAGTGAATATTTAATAAATGAAGTATCCCACATTGATAGACGGTCGACGTGGCTAGACCGGTCGACGTGGTGCACACGTTGCACGTGACATGGATGATGGGTCAGCCATGTGTTGTAATTGAGTGTAGATAACTACCGCATTTTGCACATGTCTATTACATTCAAATTTGTAACGGCTCCATTGCTGGTGTCGGTTACCCATGTCTCATGCCTTGTAACGGTCCAGCCTTGATGGCTGAGATAGGCTCCCCTTGGGTGGACATGTCTATAAATAGACATGCATTGTGTTGTCTCTTACCCCCGGTTCCCCAAACATTAGACAACTCACGTAGCCAGAGATACTGCAACTTTTCCCTCATATTGCTGCATCTTTTTTGTTGTTCTTCTGCAATTCAGTTTCGCCTCTCATTCAGTTCGCCGGAGCCTTTGCGACTTGCGGTGCTGCCTCGTAAAGGACGAAGCCGTTTTACCTTTGGGGACAAACCGCCATTAGATGAGCACTACGTCGGCGTATTTGTCTTGCGGGAAGAGGGCTTCCTCGACTCGGCTGTGCTTTTGCACTTCTTTTTATTTATTTAATATTGTTATTTCATTTTGTTTAATTATTCTCGTACTAGCAGTACCTGCAGATATAGTTGTAAAAACCTGCTGTACTAGATATAATAATTTGCAGTGTTTCAGTTCTTCTCCTCAGATCTTGTAACCAACAATCGCAAGACAAATATCACTACTTCTCAAGATCAAGGATGTCTGATCTCACTCTCAATGGTGGTGGAGGAAGCAACTCCCACAATGTTCATAAACTTCCTCCGAATGCCCAAGCCGACAAGCCCTTCAAGTTTGGAGGCGTGGACTTTAAGACTTGGCAACAAAAAATGCTATTCTACCTCACAACTCTTGGATTGGCGGCCTACTTGAAGGAAGACAAGCCGGAGCTTGCTAATGATGAGGCCGATCAAGACAAGAGAATAGCTTTTGATAATTGGTGTCAAGGGGGCTTTTTATGTCAAAATTTTGTATTAAATTGTCTAGTAGATCCCCTATACGCTGTGTATTGTAATGTAAACACCGCAAAAGAGTTATGGGAACAACTAGAAAAGAAATACAAACGGAGGACGCGGGTACTAAGAAGTACGCCGTGGCCAAGTACCTGTCATACCTTATGGTTGACGGTCGTTCGGTGGTGGAACAAGTGCAAGAGTTTCAACTCATATTTCACAATGTTCACGCCGAGGGGATGTTACTCTCCGATGCCTTCAATGTGGCTGCGGTCATTGAGAAGTTGCCTCCTTCGTGGAAGGATTTCAAGAGCTACCTTAAGCATAAGCAAAAGGCTATGTCTCTTGAAGATTTGATTGTCAAGCTTCGTATTGAAGAAGACAATCGAAAGGTGGATCTTAAGCCGAGAGCTATGGATGCCAAGGCCAATTTGATGGAACGTGGTGGTCCATCAAAGAAAAGGCAAAGGCCTAACTCATCGAACAAGGGGATTGTGATACAAGAGCCTAAGTTCAAGGGTGTGTGCTTTAATTGTGGCAAGAATGGTCACATAGCAAATCAATGCAAAAAGCCTAAGAATAAAAATAAGGGCAAAGCAAAGATGAATGCCAATAATGTTGAACCCGATAATGATTGGGATGATGACTTGTGTGCCGTGGTTTCCGAGGTTCACCATGTTGACAATCAACGCGAATGGTTTGTTGACACGGGCGCAACATGTCATGTGGCTTCAGATAGGAGTGTGTTTGTCTCCTACAAGCCTGTTGAGGGAAGAAAGCTCCATATGGGAAATCAAGCTTCTTCAGATGTGGTTGGAGTGGGCAATGTTGTGCTCAAACTCACTAGTGGCAAGGATTTGACCTTGAAGGATGTGCTGCATGTCCCAGACATCCGAAAGAACCTCGTTTCGGGCTCTTTACTTGTAAATCATGGATTTAAACTTGTATTTGAGTCTGAAAAGTTTATCTTGTCAAAGTTTGGAAAGTTCCTTGGTAGAGGTTATCTAGCCAATGGTCTTTTCAAGTTGAATGTAATGGCACGGCGCCTAGCCGGAAAGAATATCAATAAAGTTGAATCTTCTTCTTCTTATTTGATTGATTGCTCTTCTTTGTGGCATGTAAGATTGGGACATGTAAATCTTAATGCAATAAAAAGATTAGTAAATATGAATTTGCTAAAAGTGGCTGAATTCAAACAAACTAAATGTGAAGTTTGTGTTGAGGCAAAAATGACAAGAACGCCGTATAATTCAGTCGAGAGGAGCACAAAACCTCTAGAGCAAAATGGTGCAAACTAGAGGTGGGAAAAAGTATTTTATTACTTTTATCGATGATTGCACCATATATTGTTATCTCTACTTATTGAAAAGTAAAGATGAAGCAATTGATGCCTTTAAAAATTATAAAGAAGAGGCTGAAAATCAATTGAGTACTCGGATCAAGATAATTCGAAGTGATAGAGGTGGAGAGTATGTTGCACCGTTTGAAGAATTATGTGCCGCTTTGGGCATTATTCATCAAACAAAGACACCTTAGTCACCTCAGTCCAATGGTGTTGCCGAAAGAAAAAATCGGACACTAAAGGAAATGATGAATGCCCTGTTAATAAGTTCGGGGTTACCCCAAAATATGTGGGGAGAGGCTGTTTTGACAGCTAACTATATCTTGAATAAGATACCTCTTAAAGGGAAAGAGGAGACACCCTATGAGTTGTGGAAAGGTCGAAAACCTTCCTACAAGTATCTAAAGGTGTGGGGTTGTTTAGCAAAGTTCGAAGTACCTTTACCCAAACAAGTTGCAATTGGACCTAAAACAATCGATTGCATCTTTATAGGGTATGCTTTGAATAGTGCTGCCTATCGATTTTTGGTGCACAAATCGGATAATCCGAATGTGACCGAAGGCACCACTATAGAGTCAAGGAATGCTATATTCTTTGAGCACATCTATCCTTGTAAGGTTAAGGAAGATGTACCGACTATGTCTAGAAAAAGGACATATGAAGAGGCTACTAGTTCTACTCCTATAGAGAAAGAACTGAGACGTAGTCAGAGGGTTAGAGTGGCTAAAAGTTTTGGTCCGGACTTCATCGCCTATATGTTAGATGATGAGCCTCGAACCATTAAAGATGCCTTAGCTAGACCCGATGCCTCACTATGGCAAGAAGCCATTAATAGTGAGATTGAGTCGATTATGCAAAATCATACTTGGATTTGGCCGATCTCCCAAAAGGTTGTAAGCCCTTAGGATGCAAGTGGATCCTTAAAAGAAAGTATAAAGTCGATGGTTCGGTTGATAAGTATAAAGCTCGCCTTGTGGCAAAAGGCTTTAAACAAAGGGAGGGAGATGATTTCTTCGATACCTATTCACCTGTGACTAGGATCACGTTCATTAGGGTGCTTATAGCGATTGCTGCTTTGCACAATCTCGAAATACACCAAATGGATGTGAAGACGACCTTCTTAAATGGAGAGCTAGAAGAAGAAATCTATATGGATCAACCCGAAGGATTTGTTGTACCCGGACATGAGAGAAAGGTGTGCAAATTGGTTAGATCCTTATACGGTCTTAAACAAGCGCCCAAGCAGTGGCATGTTCGATTTGACAATGCGATGTTGTCAAATGGATTCAAGTATAATGAATGTGACAAATGTGTGTACTACAAAGGCACGTTTGACAATTTTGTGATTGTCTGCCTTTATGTAGACGACATGTTGACCATGGGTAGGAATCAACAAGTGATTGTTGATACCAAACGAATGTTGGAAAAGAACTTCGACATGAAAGATATGGGTGTGGCTGATGTGATTCTTGGAATCAAAATCATAAGACAACCTAATGGAATTGTCCTATCACAGTCTCATTATGTTGAGAAAGTGCTAAGGAAATTCAATGCCTATGATAGTTCACCAGCCAAAACACCGTTAGAGCTCAATGTTCACTTTGTTAAAAACGAAGGTGACCCTGTTGGTCAAGAGGAATATGCAAGGGTCATCGGTAGTCTAATGTATCTGACTAACTGTACTAGACCAGATCTGGCATATGCGGTGAACAAATTGAGTCGATACACGAGCAATCCCAGTAGTGATCACTGGAAGGCTCTTGTGAGAGTTTTGAGATACTTGAAATGTACTCTTAACTTGGGTTTGCATTATACAAGTTTTCCACCTGTACTTGAAGGGTACGGTGATACAAATTGGATCTCTGATTCAAATGACTCCCACTCCACAAGTGGATACGTGTTTAGGATCGGTGGGGGGGCAGTGTCGTGGAAGTCCACGAAACAAACTTGTATAGCTCGTTCCACGATGGAATCGGAGTTTATCGCTCTAGATAAAGCAGGTGAAGAAGCGGAGTGGCTTCGACACTTTCTAAAGGATGTTCCGTGTTGGAACAAGTCTGTGCCGTGTTGGAACAAGTCTGTGCCGTCAGTGATGATTTATTGTGATAGCCAAGCGGCTATTAGTCGTGCACAGAATAATATGTACAACGGTAAGTCGAGACATATACGTCGTCCACATAATACCGTTAGACACTTGATCTCAAATGGTGTGATATCTATTGATTATGTGAAATCAATTGATAACCTTGCGGATCCGCTAACCAAAGGGTTAAACCGAGATCAAATGTGAAAATTGCTAGAGGGAATGGGATTGAAATCCACATTATGAATGAGTGTAGTGGATACCCAACCTAGATGATTGGAGATCCCAAGAACTAGGTTCAATGGGACAACTAAACTACACAAGTTCGAGTGATAACACCGACGAGATATTGTCTTTCTAGTGGTGATGCCTTGGAAAATGACTTATCTACCCTTCCCTAAAGATAGCAAGTGAGGTGTTATGAACCTGCATGTGGTAGAGGTTAAGTCCTAAGTGACTTTTAATGACTCCTGAAAACCTCGTGATGGTTGAGCTAGGCAGGAATGCTCGGAATAGGAGGTTACCTATATAAGTGGAAGTGGGGCCGCTTCAAATGAACACTTATGAATCCAAAGGGGGTGTCCATGGCCTGTAATGGAACCAAACGTGAGAACGAATAGAGGTTGAAATGTTAATGTTTCAATGTTGTTGTCTCGGTATACACGATGGAGGATTAGTTCAAGGTATTCTTACCACTAAGCCGCCGGTGTGCCCGATGACATTGAAGATGAACGGTTCAAAACCGTAAGCTACCGGTTCAAGTGCATTAACAGTTCTCAAAACTGAGTTGGCTATGCATCATGCACTTTGGCATTTCCACTCATGGGGGGAATGTTGGTAATTCGGGTACTTTATGGTAAATTCCCGATGTGAAATATTTAATTTCATCGTAATTAAATATTACCAACATAATCTACGCGAAGAGTAGATGATTGTGGTATATTTGTTTTCTCAAATCCGAATTCCGGTGAGTGAGAAATGAGACCACAAAGTGACATGGGTTGGTGGGTTATTACATAAGTGAATATGTAATAAATGAAGTATCCCACATTGATAGACGGTCGACGTGGCTAGACCGGTCGATGTGGTGCACACGTTGCATGTGACATGGATGATGGGTCAGCCATGTGTTGCAATTGAGTGTGGATAATTACGTTGCAATTGAGTGTAGATAACTACCACATTTTGCACATGTCTATTACATTCAAATTCGTAATGGCTCCATTGATGGCGTCAGTTACCCATGTCTCATGCCTTGTAACGGTCCAGCCTTGATGGCTGAGATAGGCTCCCCTTGGGTGGACATGTCTATAAATAGACATGCATTGTGTTGTCTCTTGCCCCCGGTTCCCCAAACATTAGACAACTCACGTAGCCAGAGATACTGCAACTTTTCCCTCATATTGCTGCACCTTTTTTGTTGTTCTTCTGCAATTCAGTTTCGCCTCTCATTCAGTTCGTCGGAGCCTTTGCGACTTGCGGTGCTGCCTCGTAAAGGATGAAGCCGTTTTACCTTTGGGGACAAACCATCATTAGACGAGCACTACATCGGCGTATTTGTCTTGCAGGAAGAGGGCTTCCTCGACTCGGCTGTTCTTTTGCACTTCTTTTTATCTATTTAATATTGTTATTTCATTTTGTTTAATTATTCTCGTACTAGCAGTACCTGCAGATATAGTTGTAAAAACCTGCTATACTAGATATAATAATTTGCAGTGTTTCAGTTCTTCTCCTCAGATCTTGTAACCAACAATAATGTTGAAAGTTTGTTTTCATATATTATTTTCTTAAATATTTTTAACACATATATAAGATTAAATAGAACCATATAATCAGAACCTAGTGAGGATTGATATAATATCCGTCACAAACTATGCATCCACAAATGAGTTCACGAAATAAGAAAAGTGAAAGAAGAAATAAAATAGAGAGAGAATTCTAAAAGTCTCAGTCCAAATTCTCCACCTGCTGCAGTTCGTTCAGACACACATAACTCTTCAGCCCTTCATCCATGGAGTCTGCAGTCGACTGAAAAGTGTAGAGGGAGGTGGAGAATACCAGCCAGCATATGGAGTTACCGGAAACAGACACCGGAGTCACAAAAAAACTTGCCTAAAGCCACGCTGAGCACTCGCTGGAAAAAGTCATCAAAAAACTTGTTTGAGAGTTTCCACCACCATCGCCTGGTAATGTTATATTGTCTAGTTGTAGTAAAACCTTTGTTGTGAATTACAACAATCTTAAACCATGAAGTCATGAATAAATCTTGCTGATAGGAACACTTTCTTGACCACCATACTTTACTGTTCCACATTATTCGCCGGAAAGACTCGACGGGAAAACTTGTCTGAAAAACTTCAACCATCATCAGCCGGTAATAATTCTAGCTTGAATCTCGTTGGTCCCTGATCAAAGTTAAAATAATTGTGAAGCGGAAATTTTACTATGCAGTTGCACTCTAAAGCTGGGGAGTCAGTTTCCCAATTTTGAATTTATAAAAACTGTGTTAGCCGAAAGTTAAGTATTCAGTTTACAGATATACACTTCAACACTTTAGAGAAGTGTTGAAGGTTTCAAAACTCAGTTGAAAACTGTGTAATGAGAAAAATAACAAAAACTGTAAATGAGACAGGATATTATAGTGGTTCGGATCCTTAAGTCCTACGTCCACTTTTTGGAAATTAATTCGGTAATTCACTAAGCAATGAAGTATACACTCCTCATACTCTATAGCCAATCACCCCGAAAATCACCATCCGCAGTAAACTGGATCACTCGCCCATGTAGATGATCTTCACTCCTTCTTCAGTTCCTCGAAGCCAGGTAGACACCTCGAAGTCTTCTCAGAACTAGCGGTCATCGAAAATAGACTGAGGACAAACCTCCCTTCTCCTTCTCCGGTAAGTGGAAGGTTGCGTTCTTCCCAGAACACTCGAGAGTCGGCGATAGCCCGTAATAACCTGTTCCTCCTCAGAGAATCAGGTTGCAATGTTCTTACTTGAAAAGTAAGAACACTAACAAGAAAGACTAAGTTGATTAGACTTAATCCTTGTGCACAGAATGTCACACGGTGAATCACAAATGATTCAGTAAGCAAGAGAGCCTCATGTTCAAATATTGATACACGAAGTAAATGTCGTTCGCTTGTGAGCTTTGAATGCTATGAGATTTAAATTCGGCAGAGTAATGGCGCTTGTTCAATGATTCAAAGTTGTTATTTCTCCGGTCCTTCTGCAGTCATTACTGCGTGTATCTTTGTTATCATTGATTCTTCAATGCTCTTTATGACTGCTTGGCTCCATGCTTTTCACGTGTTTCTTTTGCGTAAAACTATGCTGATCTGAAACTGTGAGCTCCTCTCGATAGTTTCTCTATAAAAATCGTGTCCACAGTTTTCATCGCTATTTCATCCTAGACAGTTTTAAAACTACATGCACATTTTTCACGCATATTGCTTCTTGAACTGTCTTCACAGTTTTGTTCGGTCCTTCTGTTCGAACAACTCCATCTTCAAAAACTGTTCCACAGTTTTTTGACCGTTTGCTTATCCCGAACTGTTACAACTCGATCATTCTATACAAGGATTACATGAAGTAGTAACTCTAAGACCTAAATCTTGGCATACAGTTTTGACACATCAAAATATCAAATTAAAGGTGGGATTTCTACTTCAACATCTAACAATTTCCCCCTTTTGATGTTGTCAAAACTATACCATCTAAGTCGGAATGAGGATGCAGTTGCTCTGAGTTTACAAGTATGAAATGTCTGGACCTGATGACTCACTTCTTGTCGGATTATGTCTCGTACTGTATCATCCATGGTCAAGGTGGGAACACCAACTGGGATAAGGTTAGGAGACAGTGTTTCCTGAGGAACAACTAACTGTTCAACATGAAGAACCATTTCCCTTGAGTCTCCCTCAATGGCAGTTTCCTCTGCCATCTCCAGTTGAAGTGAGTGAGCAGTTTCGGTTGCTGCCTCCTCCTCTTATCTTTTCATTTCTGCTTCCTCTGCCTCCTGTCTTTCCCTTTCTACTGCTGCTACAACTTCGGCCTCTTCTTTCTTTCTCTACTCAACTGCTTCTATTCTCCTCTGCTCAATTGCTCGTTCTAGCCTTTGAATCTCTTCCTCCTCTTCTCAGATTTTCTGAGCCTTCTTCGCAGAGTACTCTTCAACAGATTTGTTTTGATACAAAATCTGAAGTTGTTTAGGAGAAGATTATGCAGTGTGCGCTCTCAAATGATTTTGAGGGCTCTCTTGGCAGTTGCTTGAAGAGTTAAAGTGTGTGAGAGTTGAATGGCTTGCTCCAAAGGGACTTCCTCTGCCTTTCGCTGTCTCTCCTCTTCCTCCTTCCTTAACATTTCAATTTCCCTTTCTTTCTCTTCCTCAAGCTGAGATAGATTTATCCTGATCTCTTCAGCTTTTGCATTCAGTTTGATTTGAAGAACATGCAGTCTTTCGAGAGCTGCGTTGTTTTCATCTATATTCCTTTGAATGATCACCAGAGTAGATTCTTCTCTATCTTTAGTGGCATCATCTTGATGAATTCCCTCTGTTTCCATGAGGGGCTGGAGAATTGCACCTTGTTCATCTGCGCGGTTGGATGCTTCTTGTTCATTGGAGTTTGATTCTGATGCAGTTCGGCCGTCCTCGAGAGTAGATTGGCGGTGCTCCTGCCTTTGAGACAAAGTCTCTTCAGAATTTGAGACAAAGTGCTCATGTCAGTAATATCCACCATCTCATTAGTCGGATTGAATCCAAGTGCCTCAAGATGTAGGCGGTTGAATGCTTCAGCAGACATGATATCAATATTCTAAACTGACTCATGTGGAAATGAGGATTGTCCAATTCCACCAACTGGATCAGAGAATTGCAGCTTCCTGGCAACGTTCATCAAAGATACATCAAAATCACCGTCTTTTCTCTTCTTTGATTGTTCAACAACAGTCTGCTTGCCTTTCTTGGCACGATGTATTTCCTCTTCCATGATGATTTCCATCTGCCTCTTGTTCTTCTTTTTCCTCTCTTTAATTTCTTCACGAGTTTGGAACAGAACAATTTTCTTCTCGCCTGAAACTGAGGTGGCAGTTCCTTTCGGATTTTTGGTGCTTTGGGTAGTTTGAACTGGAGGTATCATTGCGAGACTGTCAACTATATCAGGGTCGACCACTTTGTCATCAACACTGTCCCACGTATCATCATCTCCATTCTCCCCATCATCTCTGTCATTTCCTTGTACTGATCGGTAGACGGGGTTCTTCGGAGGAATAAAATCAGACGGGAAAAGGTCTTCTCCCTCTCGGTGAAGGCCAATCAGTTTCTCAATGAGATAACTGACCTTGAGCCTAAAACTGACACTTATTGAAAATTTCTTATCTTTCCGGATGCCTTTGTTCTTTTTAGCATTCTCCAACAATCGTCCATAGATATATTTTGCCCAGTTTCCCCTGGACCATCGTCAAGTACCTTCATACTTGCATACTTAGGTTGGCTCAATTCTGAGAACGATACAACCCCACAATACAGCATTCTCAGGGCAACCTCCCTGAGAGTCTTGTAAAAGGGCTTCAGTTCGGATATCTTTGTGGCAGGTTTCCATTCTTCCTTATAATCAGGCTTCCTCCACTCGATCCAATGTCTTTCCATGGCATTCTTGTCGTGATCAAGATAACAGGCGATGTTGATCCCTTTGTTGGTTAGATGAAGATTCAGAGCAATGAGGTCAGCAACAACTCGGATTTCTGTTTTCTCAACTTTCGTCTTAAATGATAGTTGATCCTTAGCAATGATCGTATTTTCGTAGAATTTTGCTACGCGATAGTGTTTGAATCTTTGAGGGAATGCTGTCAAAAATTGCATCAATTTTTCTGCCGAGAGCTTCTTAGTAAGCTCATCATTTGTAACAATAGTTCCAATATCTCTCCAATTTAGGATCTTTTCCTTTACGACTTGTGCTGCCTTAATTTAAGTATGAACCATGAAGAGTCGTGTCTTGCATTTAAGTATCTTGACATCCTCTCAATCGTCACACGAGATCGTCTACAAATAGCCCTTTAAACAATCATTGGATTACATACAACTCTTTATTCTTAGATTCAAATATCACATATGACAAAAACATGTCTTCTCCAAATGATATCGCAAGAATCTCCATTCAACGTAACAAGATTTTGAATAAAGGTGGTCTTTATGTTCAGCACTGGAGAAATCTAGCCATTTATGAGTCTGTGGTGGGAAGCCTGTGGAGGACTGGGCTTGAAATCTTTATGACCAAGGAGCCTCACACCTTTCAAGTGGATGTGTTGAAAGTTCTTGCTCACAACTCCACTATCACTGAGGATGACGAGATCTACTGTAATCTTGGTGAGGAGGAGTTCTATTGGTCGGCAGACTCTTTTGCTGCCGACTTTGGCTTAGCCACAATGGGATGCCGATCATGGATTATCTGAAAGAGGAAACGGTGCCTGAGTGGTCAGCATGGCAGTGTTGGAGAGCTGTGGATGTTGGCTTCCATCCAACAATAACTGCAAGATTCCTAATGTCGCGCTACCGATTGTCCTTTGACATTGTGAACCAGATGGTTGTAGGCAACTTCCCTCTGGATTGTAGCTTTTCTCCGCCGATCTCGAAGGCGATGATGACATTTGAGGATGAGGCTGAGGTGGATTGGGCATCCTTCATCTTCAACCGCTTGAAGATGGCCCTTCAAAATCTGCCTGACGTCACCGTTGCATATGGAATGCAGTTGAACTGGCTGATTGAGTGGCGATCCCTTACTTCACCGAAGGCCAGTCGAACCTGGATGACTCCGACTGTTATCCTCCAAAATTTTTCCCCACTCCATGACTGTATTTTGATCATCTTAAATGATTTTCTTGCATTTTCAATTTTTGTTTCTATACGATGTACTCTCTCTCTAGTGTTAATGAAATTGTTTTTTTAAATGTCGAGCAAATGATTCTAACATAACTGACTTAACTATACATCCAATTAGTTTTGAAAAGCTCAGTTTTCATCTCGATCCCTTGAGATTTCATCAAACTCCAATAGACCTAGTTTGATGCATATCTCTTTAAATCGAGCCTCAGGTAGCGGCTTGGTGAATATATCCGCTAGTTGGTCCTCTGTCCTTATATATTCAACCAATATATCTTGATTCTCAATGTGATCTCGGATGAAGTGATGACGAATGTCGATGTGCTTCGTCCTAGAATGTAGAACTGGATTCTTCGTTATGCAAACTGCACTGTTGTTGTCGCAGTATATCAACACACATCCAGATTTTATTCCATAATCTTTAAGTTGTTGCTTTATCCAGAGCACCTAAGCACAACAGCTGGCACTGAATGCTGCTTTTTGCTGAACCAAATGATTAGTTTATGACCTAGGATTGTGCTCTTCCGATCAATTCTGCAACCTCCAAAATCTGAATTCGAGAATCCATATAGCATGATTCTATCAGATTTGGGATACCATATACCCAAAGACTTAGTCTTCTTAAGGTATCTCACAATCCTTTTAGTTGCTTCCATGTGGGACTTCTTTGGGTTGGCCTGGAACATTGCGCAAACCCCCACAACATAGGAAATGTTAGGTCTGCTAGCAGTTAGATATAGCAAAGACCCAATAATCCCTCGATAGGCAGTTGGATCAACCGCTTCTCCTTCTTCATCGAGAGTGATCTGAGAACTGATGCTCAACGGGATCCTCAAAGACTTTGTCTTCTTAGGGCAGAATTTGTTGATCAAATCTAGAGTGTATTTCTTCTAACTGATGAAAATTCCTTCATCAGATGATTTACTTGCAGTCCAAGAAAATACGTCATTTTGCCCATCATACTCATTTGGAATTTGTGTTGCATCAACTGGGCAAACTTCTCACAAAGACTTGTGTTCTTGCTGCCGGAGATGATATCATCTACATAAATTTGGACAAGCAAGATGTCCTCTCCATCTCTTATCTTGAACAAGGTTCAATCGGCTGTCCCCTTTTCGAATCCATTCTTGAGCAGAAACTGAGATAATGTTTCATACCATGCTCTAGGAGCCCGTTTTAAACCATACAGGGCTTTCCTCAGTTTATAGACCTGGTTTCCTTGCTCGAAACCTAGGGGCTGTTCAACATAGACCTCTTTCTTCAATTTACCATTAAGGAAGACACTCTTCACATCCATTTGAAGGACTGTAAAGTTGTGATATGCCGCATATGCCAAAAATAGACGAATGGCCTCTAGCCTGACAACTGGAGTGAACATTTCATTGTAATCTATCCCTTCTCACTATGCATATCCTTTGGCTACCAATCTTGCTTTATTCCTTACGATGGTGCCGGTCTCATCTCTTTTGTTCTTGAAGACCCATTTGGTGCAAATTATGGATTGATGTGTTGGTCTATCCACCAGGTACCACACATTGTTGCGAGTGAACTCTCCTAGCATCGCATTAATCCAATCCATCGACTGAAGTGCTTCACCAATCTTCACAAGTTCAATATGGGATATGAAGCAGGACATCAATGCACTACCTTGCCTTGTTCGAACAGGATTCCCAACATCATCCAAAACAACTTCTATAGGGTGATCCCTTAGCCAACTGGGCTTCTTCTCAGCTTTGCCCTCAATGGGAGTTTCTGTGAGTTCAGTTTGAACTACTGGGGGGTCTTGGTGTGGTGATTCATCTCCATGTCTAGAACTGGATCCTGCACAACAACTGCATTGTCAGGTGGAGTTGCTTCTTCAACTGCTTCAAGGTTGACCTCCTTGGCTTCAGGCTGCCCCACTTCCAAGGTTGCTGCATTGGTATCCGGGGGCTTTTCTTCATTTTGATCTTCTATATTTATGAATTTTAAGGCCTCAGCAATAACATTTGCATCATTGGCCCTCTCGACTGTTTGAAGTTCAGCCGAGGCAACTGGAGTCTCAGAATTATCATTTATAGATCTAGTCAGAGGAACTGTTCGATTATGATCAAAACCAGTTTTAGGTTCCTCATTGACATCCTTGATCTCATGATTTTCCAGACCCAATTCTTGAAGTGTCCTACACACTAAAGTAGCTTCATAAAAAAACAACATGACATGTTATTTCCACACGTTCGGTGGTCTTATTGAATACCCTATATCCCTTGTATGAAGGATGTCCATAACCAAGGAACACACCTTCATCAGCTTTAAGACTAAAGGTATTCAATTTTGACTTCCCGTTGTTGTGGAAATAACATGGAGAACCGAATGCACGAAGATGATCAATAGAAGGCTTACGACCATTATAAATTTCGTTGGGAGTCTTGTGCAACCGTGGGTTGAATGCATTTCTATTTTGCGTGTAGCAGGCTGTCGTCAAGGCTTCTCCCCAGAATCTCTTTCACATATTGGTCTCAGCCAGCGTGGTCCTCACCGCTTCTTTGAGAGTTCTATTCCTTCTCTCAGCAAGGCCATTCTATTGTGGAGTTCTTGGTGTGGACTTCTCGTGTCTGATTCCAATCTCAGCGCAAAAGTTCATGAGAGGACCATTGCAGAACTCTATTCCATTGTCGGACCTGATCCTCTTGACTGTCACCCCTTTTTAATTTTGAACGCGGACAATCAGTTCTGGCAGTTGAAGCTTTACTTCACTCTTAGACTTGAGCAATATCACCCAGGTATATCTTGAGTAGTCATCAACAACTACTAATGTATATTTCTTTCCTCCAATCGTGGGTGGAGTGACTGGACCAAATAGATCCATGTGTAGCAGTTCCAAAATCGGATCTGTGCTTGCTGTAATTGGTCTGTTCTTGAATGAGGCTCTTATCTGTTTCCCTAGTTGGCACACTTTACAGACTCCTTCCTTTTGGA
Organism: Plectranthus barbatus; assembly: GCA_026898455.1. Classification (NCBI taxonomy): domain Eukaryota; kingdom Viridiplantae; phylum Streptophyta; class Magnoliopsida; order Lamiales; family Lamiaceae; genus Plectranthus; species Plectranthus barbatus. Next base: position 444,304 of record JAPKLW010000400.1, on the reverse strand, counting down.
ACTTCTTTTGTGGCAGTCCTTCAACTAGAATATGCTTTGCCAGATGTCTGATTGAGTTGAAGTTCAGGTGACTCAATCTTTTATGCCACAGCCAGTTTACACCATCTGAGGAACTGTGTGCCATGAGGCAGGTTCCTTCATCTCCACTTGACCAATCCACTATATAGACACCTCCTTTCCTGATGCCTCTCATCTTGGTCTCTTCGTTCACCTTGTCTATGATATGGCAGTCTGATTCTTCAAAACTGACAATGTATCCACTTTCGCTCAACTGGCTTATGCTCAGTAGGTTGTGCTACAGGTTGCTGACTAAGGACACGTTCTTGATGATTATGCCATGTGTTCTACGCATTCTCTTCTAACTACTCGTCCCTTGGAGTTGTCACCAAATGTGACTGATGGTCCTCTGCACATCACAAGATTCTTGAGCAGATATGCGCTGAGCACCCGCTATCGAGTATCCATGCTCTGTCTTTCTTCTTATACTGGAATTTTGGTTCCACTATCTCGAGATTTGAAGCGTCGTTTTCCTCATCAGTAACATCTCCATCAACAGCAGCCATGAAGTCTAAGAGTGCTTCCTCATCATTCTCATCTTCTGAAGTGTAGTAGCCGTCATCATGGTTTGGGATGTCTGGCACTTCAGTTCTGGAGAGCATTGCTTTGACCACAACTTTTGAAGCTCTCCTCTCAAATACCTTCCTCAGTCTGTCTCTCTCCTCTTGAGACACTAGAGGGCATTTGTACTTCAATTTATCTGGAGAGTTGCATTCATATCACGTGCGTGGCTTTCTTTTTGTATACCTTTGCTCACTAGTCTGAGCTTCTTTTCCTTTAGCTTTGGCCTTCTCGACGCGTATGGCCAAGTTCCTCATCTGTTCCTCCGGTTTGGCAACTGACTGCTAAGTTTCTTTATTCTGATTTGAAGTGGAGGTATCCTTTGCTAGAGTAGATTGATAAGTAGTTTTATCGAACTACGTTGGCTTCTTCTGACGTCTCTGGAAGTCTCTCTTTAGGAAGAATGCAACATCCTCAGTTGCTACTGTGTTCGGGGTTCTGGCAGCTTCGTTCTTGTTTACCATCTGGATATCCCACTCATGAGCTTGGAGTTCGCGAACAACTCTTTGGTTGTCATCTTTGAGAGATCCATGGTTTTTAAACTGGTGGCTTTAACGAACTAGTCTTCCTTTGGCATTCTCGAGAGAATTTTAGCATTCATGTCAGCCACACTCTTTTCTCTTCCAAGACTCTTCAGCTCACTGACAATGGCATTGAACCTCGCTTGCATTAATTTGATAGTTTCACCAGGTAGCATTTGGAAGGATTCATATTTGTCAACGCAGACTTGTTTCTTGTTCCATTTCATTGCTTCTGTTTCTTTTGTAAGCTCATTGATCCAATCCCATAGTTCTTTGGCACTATTGTTCTCTATGGCTTCCTCTATGAGAGATTCCGGAAGAGATTGTAGGATTATTTCTTGTACAACGGGATCAAGTTGAGCACGTTTCTTGTCTTCAAATGTCCACTCTTTAGGAGGCTTATCTACCATTTAAACACCTTGATCTTCCCCTCCAAGCCGTACATTGATCTTCTGAATCTTTAGTGGTCCATTATTTAAGACTTCATCCATCTCTAGATGCTGACTCCTTAGTTGGATGAGACATCTCTTCTTCCATATTGCGAACTTCTCTGGGTTGTACTTGGGAAGACTTGGATAATTCATCATTATCTTTTGATAATCTGCTCGCTAATCACAAAAAAATGAGAGTGCAAGGAAATATGGATCCGGTCCTAAGTGACTCAAAGCAGACAGTCTGGAAAGACCGACCTGCTCTGATACCACTTGTTGGTCCCTAATTAGTGTTTGAATAATTGTGAATTGGAAATTTTACTAAGCAGTGCACTCTAAAGCTAGGGGTCAGTTTCCCAGTTTCGAATTTATAAAATCTGTGTTAGCCGAAAGTTAAGTATTCAGTTTACAGATATATACACTTCAACACTTTAGATAAATGTTGAAGATATCAAAACTCAGTTGAAAACTGTGTAATGAGAAAAATAACGAGAACTGTAAATGAGACAGGATATTATAGTGGTTCGGATCCTTAAGTCCTACGTCCACTCTTCGAAAATTAATTCGATAATTCACTAATTAATGAAGTATACACTCCTCATGATCTATAGCCAATCACCGCATAAACCACCGTCCGCAATAAACTGGATTACTCGCCCAGGTAGATGATCTTCACTCCTTCTTCAGTTCCTCGAAGACAGGTAGGCACCTCGAAGTCTTCTCAAAACTGGCGGTCGTTGGAAATGGATTGAGGAAAAACCTCCCTTCTCCTTCTCCATTAAGTGGATGGTTGCGTTCTTCTAAGAACACTTGAGAGTCGGCGATAGCCCGTAATAACCCATCCCTCCTCAGAGAATCAGGTTGCTATGTTCTTACTTGAAAAGTAAGAACACCAACAAGAAAGACTAAGTCGAATAGACTTAATCCTCGTGCACAGAATGTTATGCGGTGAATCACAAATGATTCAGTAAGCAAGAGAGCCTCGTGTTCAAATATTGACACACGGAGTTAATGCCGTTCACTTGTGAGCTTTGAATGCTTTGAGCTTTAAATTCGGCAGAGTAATGGCACATGTTCAATGATTCAATAGTTATTTCTCAGGTCCTTCTGCTATTTATAGTTGAATATCTGAAAGTAGCCGGTAGAGACAATTTGAATGGTGTCCAATCAATGGCCATTCTTTTCTGTTGTTGCAGACCTGCTGCACTGCCTTTTCTGAACACTGTCATACTTTTGTAGAGGCAGTTTTGTCTCATCTGTGTGAGACTTTGAACAACATTGTACGACAGTCATAAATGTGTGTAGCTTTGTTCCTTATCATTGAGTCTTCATTTTTCTTTATGACTGCTTGGCTCCTTGCTTTTCACGTGTTTCTTTTGCGTAAAACTGTGCTGATCTGAAACTGTGAGCTCCTCTCGACAGTTTCTCTATAAAAATTGTGTTCACAGTTTTCAACGCTATTTCATCCTTGATAGTTTTAAAACTGTATGCACAGTTTTCTCGCATATTGCTTCTTGAACTGTCTTCACAATTTTGTTCGGTCTTTCTGTTCGAACAGCTCCATCTTCAAAACCTGTTCCACAGTTTTTGACCGTTTGCTTCTCCTAAACTGTTACAACTCGATCATCTTATACAAGGATTACATGAAGTAGTAACTCTAAGACCTAAATCTTGGCATACAGTTTTCACACATCAAAACATCAAATTAAAGGTAGGATTTCTACATCAACATCTAACAAATCTCCATAATCTTTAAAACCATAGACTCACCGGCAGCCCTTGCTAATTATGATTTCCTTTCAAACAACTCTCTAAAAGAAAAATCCCTGCCACCATTTACTCTAGGTAATTGATCACCTAGCTTCCTGTTGAACTTCACCGCAACAAACTTATAAGTGTTTCATGGCTAACTCGGGAGCATATTATACTGTTAAGACACACTAATGTATAATCCAGTTACAATATTTTCCTGATCCTGTATAATAACATAAATATATGATTCTCACCCAACCATTAAATCTAATAATGTAAATCCTGATTTTTGAAGTCATTCCGGAAAGAACTGACGATTGTTCTGTGAAATTTTTTTAAAAAATAAACAAATAAATAAAAACACTACAGAGGCCAAAGGTATAGAAAGAGATCTAACTTATCAGGATGGCATAAATTGGTCCTAGAGTGGTGGTCGAGGTGGTAAATATACTAATAATGTTAGATCTCAAAGTCAAGGACGGGGTGACCACCCTCATAATTTCTCATTTAGAGACCATGGAATGAGATAAAAATAAAGCTCGTTTGCAGGAACCCAGTTCATCTAAATCTACAAATGACAAACAAGAAGTTTGCCAAAGGTGTGGTATGAAGGTTTTATACCATGAACCGGAGTTCACATAATTCAACAGAACCAAAGAACTCTGTGGATATCTAAATAATTTTCAGACATCAATTATTCCCTAACATGCATGATATTAAATATTTCAACTGTCATGCAGAGGTTTATTGGATTACCTTACATCCGTAGTGTGTGCAAATCTGAGCGTAGGGATTGAAACCTTTGAATCCTCGCGCTCCATATTTAATCCAGCGGAATAAAGATTTAATATTCTGATTTTAATTGAATAATTAAAATCAAACTTAGAGAGAGAGAGAAAAGAGAAATCCTCCATATTTGATCATCTGATATGTATCCCTCGCTCATATTCGGATATCTGGTGAGGATTGCTACCAGATATCGTACCGACGAGGAGCATAATTTCCTTCCCTCAATCAGATCTAGTTGTCTATCAACTCCCAAGAATATGGTCTGCTAATTAGCAACTGATGGTGTGTTGTGATCTGAGTACCAGGGGGTATTTATAGGAAATTTTGATCCTTACTTGGCTTGAGGTTTACATGGGCCAGACTAGGGACCAATATGCAAATAATAAATAGGACCTATTATTAATTAATTCTCATATTCAACCCAAAATATAACTAATTAATTATTATTGATTCATGCTACCAGAGAATCAATATTGACCTACACATTTATTACCACGTTATAAGGAACGGGTTGCATAAGCTCAATATATATCCCCATATTTAAGGTTACAAACATTTATTAATTAATTTGAGCTTTGACAAGATCCAAAATTAATTAATATATTTTAATCCTAAGTAGTACCACTCAATCATTTTCACTTATGCTTGAACTTAATCACCCTGCAGGAATTAAAAAAATTAAACCTTTTAAACTTCTTAGGGAATGTCACCATCCTATAATGGATATAGTTACCTAGTTCCAATCACAGACAGTCATATACAAATTTCCACCACCCAAGATACAAATATATGAGTTTGACAAGAACTCTCCACCATAGTATCTCAAAGTGACACACAAATCTGTATATACCTCCCTACCTTCATTTAGGCTTAGGGCTCCATCAATCCATCAAGATCAAGATTCCTTTAATGTCAGATAAAAGAATAGATTTTAACTTAGGTCCTATCAATGCGTACTGTACGCTCCAGCATACCAAGCAACCAAGATAAGCCGCTTATTACTGCGTATGTTGCAGCCTATACCGACAGTCTATCCTGGGACTATCTCAGCTGTGAAACCCATTTATATCTCGTTAGGTCAAGCGATCCATACGATCTTCTGTGATCTTCTACACAACCGTATGGGCTCCCTATCAACGACATAAGAGGATGCAGTTGTTTGCTTCATATGTTTTTTAATCAGACAAGACAATTGTATCATTGCATACAAGACTTTAATGATTACCAGTATATAAAAAAAACTATTTATCGGTATACCAATCATAATGCTTTGCAGTATACAAAAACCTAGGGATGTCAATCGGGCCAATCCATCGGATTTTGAGCCAGCCCTATCCGGCTGCGGCTTAAATGGTCCGGGTCAAATCGGGCTAAAGATTTTTCAGGCTAAAAAATCATGACCCTAACCCTAACCCATCGGTTTTCATGCTAGCTCGTCGGGCTAATGAATTTATCAATTATTTTTTATTTTTAATATATTTTCATTATTTTAATATTTTAAATGTTGAAAAAAAGCAAAATATTATTTATCTCTTATAAAAATGCAAAACACATCACAAATTTTTTATATAATGATAAATCTATCTTTAAAAATATATAATTTTTTTATTTTAGCAATATTTGAATACATATAACTTCATAAATAAATAAACTTAACTATGTATTGAATACTATTTTGAACTAAATACAATTATATAACTGAAAACTTAATTAATAAATATCATTTTAAATATTAGAAGTAGATTTTAGTGCTATAATTATGAAAAATATATTAATAAAAATAATAATCGGGTTAATCGGGCCAAGCCGTTAGGTTTCGGGCTCAACCTTATCGGGCCTCGGGTTGTTCGGTCCCGGGCTAATCAGGCTAAATTTTTTTCGAGCCAAAATATCTTGACCCTTACCCGCATTTTGGCTCGGGTTAATCGGGCCAACCCGCGGGTTTCGGGCTAAATTGACAACCCTACAAAAACCTAACAATAGTCATTGGTTTCGTACATGCCGTGCCCCAGCTCATTTGATTGAAGCATATCAAAGGATACAAAAGGATAAAGTGTAAAAATATTGAAGTTGAATCACACTGTGCCAGTTTGCTAAAAACAAACATGTCATTTAATGCAGATGATGATGATCTATTGGAATTGGAACTCGCAGATTATGGAGATAAAGAATAACTAGATTTGTTAGATTTGTTTACATGTACTATGGATTATAGAACTCTACTATGTGTTTTCCTTTTGTTATGGATGATTGTTTTGCTTTTCGTTTATTTATCTGCATCATTTGGTTGAATTACTTACTCTTATTCTCATTTATTTAAAATATCAACACACAAATCAATATGAACTCGAAGTTCAAAAGATAATCAATTTTAAGTATTTAGCAAGTAATTTGCCAGAAGCATTTACTGATCATAAATGAGTGACTAAATCACATATATCAGCTATAAAATGTACCACAAAGAATTGAAATCCCTAATGGACAAAATAAATCAATTGATGTTCCTCAAAGCCTGAATCGTGGGAGACTTGGTAGTAATTAAGGATAAAAATCCGCAAAAAATGAAGTCAAGTACAGAAATTCTCACACTCTAACAACCTCCCGATGAGGATTGTCCTTAAGACATAAATTCTAATACATTTGTACGTGATCAAAATAATAATCATATTGGGATTGCGGAACAATCAAATCAAAATATTACGAGAAATGAATGTTAATATCGAAGTTATAATATCCCGTATTTAATTATGCGAGTTTATGCTTAATTAATTGATTAAATGAATATTTATTTTTGCTAATTATTATTTATTTGCTTTTGAGAAGAAATTAAACACCCGTTGAGGTACGAGGGTCAAAATTTTGCGTATAATATACCAATGGGATCGTTTCAAGAAAACATAAGTGACCGTGAAGTCACAATTTATAAAGGAAGGACAAGTGCAACAATGGGTTGATTGGAATATTAATAATTGTGTTTAAAATCACAACTTGCACTCGGGAAGTCCATTTCTTAAACCGAGCTAGGGAATGCTTAGAATTAAAATAAGGAAGGATACGAAATGATCAATATAATTTTCTGTGACCCGAGTGGTGTTTAATTAATTATTGAATTATTGAGAAATTGGACAATTTTATATCTTCAAATATTTGGAAAATTATATGAATGAGACAGGCTCGTTAAATAGAGCATTTTCATATAATTTTGTATTTATTTTGAGCCCGAGAAGATGAGGTAATCGAGGAAATTATACACGAGTTGAGGTGGTGGGGGAGGATTTCTTCATTGTGAAGAATTTTAACACGTCGCATATGAAGTGTTCAATTTCAATTGATTGTGTAGGCGGTGGGAAATTAATTGGATGAATAACAAAATCAATTTTGTGAGAGTTATTCATTTTATCTCTTGCAAATTCCAAAATCAACTCACAAGCAAACCGTCACCCGCGCCGTAGAACCCCATCGTTACACCATCTTCCTTCAAACTCTCCGACAACCACAGACCGCCACCAGTGACGTCATTACCACCACCTTGTAGCCTATCATCCAGGGAGTACGAGAAGTTAAGGCACGCACAATGAGGTGAAGTAACGAGAGAGTTACGAGCCGAAGAAGGTATGTCGTCGGTTTCAAAACCGTTACGGTATTTAAATGTAATACTCATTTGAATCTTGGTTAAATCGAAGTTTAGTTTATGTGTTCATGTTCCTTGGATTGTAGGGAACATTTTGGTACCAGGAACGGACCGATTGGACGTCGGGATTCGCCTGCATCGGAGAGGAAAGTGACGTGCGGTGAGCTAGTTTTTCCAGATTTTCTGTTCGATTGTTTCGTACATTTTTCTCGTATTTGAAGCATGATCTGTGTTTTAGAATGTCCTAGGATCATTGTGGTATGTTTATTTGGTGTTGTTTGTGTTTGGGAAGCAAGAAAATGTGAGTAACAGGTCTAGTTCGTGAAGCTGCCGGAGAAGGTGAAGTGTGTCAATTGACACAAATTGTGTCGATCGACACACTGTCTAAATCGATAGAGAGCCTGATCGACACACACCTGTCGATCGACAAGATGTGTGTCGATCGACAGAAAGGCATGATAGGGGGGCAGTCGATTTAATTCTATGTTGACTTGCCTAAAATTGTGTCGACTGAGCTGTTTGTCGCTCGATAGGGATAGTGTCGATCGACAGGGCTGCTCAGAGAGAACACATTATTTAATTTGTCTGATTTCAATCTATTTTGAGTTGTATTCGAAATATAAGTTAATTATATGATTACATAAGCGTGTAAAGAGCATGAATGGATATTGGTATATAAAATTGAATGTCGGGAAATGGTTGGATCGATTGAAGTAAGATTTGAAGCATATTAAGTGTTGACATTTGAATTTGGAATTTAAGGTTGAACTGTATGAAGTGATTATTCGGAATTTGCCGTGTTAGATGTACGTCCTAGTTTATTCATCCCAATTGGTTGTATATTGTAATTATTTGAAGGAAGATAGGAGATAAAGAGACCAAGCTTGAATTTCACAATTTACGAGGACACATCTAGACCTAAAGCTTAACACCAGGTGTGGACTATTTTCAGTAAAAGTTAAAATGCCATTTTCGAGCTTTGTACTGAATTTTCTAAATGCACATCAAATGTTTTGGTTTAACTGAATGAATATGCCTAAAATGTTTACATGTTAAATGTGTTCCTTAATTGAAAATAATGCGAGATTGAGAATTTATTTTTGATCGGAATTGTTGTGGAATCTGAGAAACTATTGTTGAATGATTGTGCATGGGTGTACCTGTTTGATTTATACGGGTGTGTCCCCATTTGGAATGATATATAAGTCCTGGAGCTTGGCTCGGACCTGGTTATGATTAAGTCCTGGAGCATGGCTCGGACAGGGGTATTTGTAAGTCCTGGAGCTTGGCTCAGACGTGAACTCTTTCATTTAAACTTCTTGAGTTTTACTTTGGTACTTCGAAATGTTTTAAACTATATGTGGAATTTTGAGGTTAATCCAAGTGAAGCAGGAAAATGGAAGTCAGAGGTGAAATATTTTGAATGATTTTGCTGGGAGTAATGTGATGAAAATGTTTTGGATAAACACGGTAACTTTTCAATAAAACCCCGTGTTTATCTGTGTAAGTGGCGTAACATTCTTATTTTAAAACTGTATTTTTGGGCATGTCTGCTTGGGGTACAATTTATACTCAGCCCCTCGTATTATTTTTAAAATACGCAGGTTAATCAGCGAGGATGGAGGAGCGGGGTGTAAAAGATGATGCAGAAAGATGTACAGATTTTAAAGATCATGTAATATGCATCGTCACATGCATATCACCATTACGCTACACACACTGCTGCACCATACTCTGAAATGTTTTCCTTCCATTGTTTAAATGTTTTGAAATACAACTTTTTACCAAAATTGTTTGAGAAACGATGGTCCATGACAGTAACGTGCCTCATAATTGGAAAGGTCAAATGGGGGCTTTACAGAAGTGGTATCAGAGCCTTAGGTTTTGAAAAAGGTTTTGAAAAAGGTAAGATTGTTTTGAAACTATTGGGAAACTTCGAGTTTAAAATGGTTTAGTTCTGGGATTTAATTGAAAGAGACTGCTTGTGCTTTGCACCCTACTCCATCCTGCTCGACTTGAGGTATGTTTTGAAATTTCAAATTTCCTGCTTGCAAGATTGTTTAGTGACTGGGTCACTTTAAATGTTTTATGTTGAAAGAAAATAGTTCATGTGTTGAACAAAATAGTTCAAGTGTTGAACGGAAGTTGATTGGAAATGTTCTGAAAATAGTTCATGTGTTAAACGAAATAGTTCATGTGCTGAACGAAAGTTGATTGGAGAAGTTCTGAAAATAGTTAATGTGTTGAACGAAAGTTGATTTGAGATGTTCTGAAAAAAGTTCATGTGTTAAACAAAAGTTTATTGGAAATGATCTGAAAATAGTTCATGTGTTGAACGAAGATCGACTTGAAATTTTTTCTTGGAGAACATTTATTTTGTGGGTTTAGGAGCAGGGCTCCAGCCACTTGTGATTAAATTGATGTGATTTACGGTTATTGATGCATTTTACATGATTTTGGCACCAATAAGATGGCCTCTCAAAAATTTGAAGTTTATAATGATGAATTTGAAAGATTTGTGCAAGTAGTGTAAGTGAAATATTTTATTGCTTTAAAATGTGTTATTTTTTGAATTGAGTTGTCTAAATTGTTTGGAATGTTGTATTAACCTTGGAAGTTAGATTAGGATGGATCAGGAAATGACTAACTAAACTTTCGGCTTTGAAAAAAAAAACATTTCCGTAGGGAACTTAAGATGACTTCTTGTTTTGGTTGACTTGATTCTGGATTGATTTTGTTGGGGGTGATGTGAAAAGAGACCACAGTCCTGGTTAAATTTGGAAGTGTCTGGGTCAAGAATAGTCTGGTTTGAGTGTGAACGATGTGCGAATCGCTACTCACAAGCATGAAAATTAATTGTGCATGAAATGCACTGATTTCAATTTTGTTATTCGCATACGATTATGTAATACTATATTGATCCTATGTTACCTTAATTAAGTGTTTTAAAGCTTAAAAGGTGAGTCATTGTGTTGTGTAAAACCAAGTGCGAAGTACTTGGAAATGATTATGATTCTGCAAAGTTGTGATGCAAATCATTACTTGATAAGAACTTAGGATTGTTGTGTTTGAGTCATGTTATGTTGCTCAAGCCTAGGCGAACTAAGTTAGATGTAACTGAGTCGGTACTTAATTGAATGTCGGCTAACGTTGAGATACACAGGAGGGGAAGAGGCCGTGAACGTGGCCGACGACGGGCTAACCCGTGACTGGCTAATGATACCCTAGCCCATTGAGCCGCTCCAGAATTGGAAACACTGTTCGAAGAGGACAGTGCATCGGTTCAAGGACTAGAGAGGTGACATCAACCAGATCCCATGTCATCTTGCTCACCCTTTCTCCTGGTTGAGACATTTCGGAAAATAGTAACCACCCACGTTTAATGGGACTGGAGGTCCCACTGCTGTAGAGAAATGGGTTTGGGCTTTAGAAAAGATATTCCAACCATGCAGTGCTCGGAATCAGAAAAATTTGATTGTATGACCTACCAGTTGTTGGGTAAAGCCGATCATTGGTGGGAGACATATGTGAAGTCTCTGGCACCAGTAGTTCGTCAGCAACTTGATTGGGAAAGTTTTAAAATAGTGTTGTTCGAGAAGTTTGTGCCCAAGCAATATCGCAAGGATAGAGAGGTTGAGTTTTTCTTGTTTGAACAAGGTGAGATGACCGTGGAAAAATATGATTCAAGGTTTTGGGAATTGCAGCAATTTGCACAACGTCAAGCTAATACACTTGAGAAGCTGGCAGAGAAATTCCGTGATGGGTTTAGGGAAGAAATTTGAACCCACCTGTCTATATTCACTGAGTTGAACTATCAAGAGCTATTGAGGAAAGCTCTAGGCGTGGAGGCATCGAGAAACAAGAGGAAGTTACCGTCTTGGGGATGCTCAAGAGCCCCTCTCAATTTCTTCAGCATCCAAGATGAAGTGGATAGAAAATCCACGACTCCAATATCAGGGATTGGGAAACCATGAACGACAAGATCAAGGAAATTATCAGGCCAATAAAGGGCGCAACTTTAATCAGAATATTGGAAGGTGCGGAACGTCATCTGCCCCTAGAATTAAAAAAAAAAAAAGGAAAGCACCTCCGCAATGTAGTAGGTGTGGAAGAAAACATTTTTGGGGAATGTTAAAATACAGAAGTTCCAGTGCTTCATTTGTGGAGTTATGGGACATTTTGCACGACAATGTCCTTCTGCACCATCAACAGTAAAGAATCAGCAGAGTAACCAAAGACCTAAGCGCATTGAGAGGAGTGCGTCAGGCGTGAAAGGAAAGCGAAAGGAATCATCAGGTAGGTAGGCTAAAATGGATAGTCTCAGCCTCGAAAACCTATTGGAAACCTGCAAGAGGAAGACCACCAACCCAGAAGGACTTGGGCATACCCTTTGAAGGCAACAGAGAATGAAGAGAATTAAACAGGTATGAGAATTATCAAATAATATACCTGTCATAGCATTGTTCGATACTGGAGCATTGCCTACCTTCATTTTATCTGCATGTGTTGAGATGGTAGGACATAAGGTAGAGAAGGTAGACAAGAACTGAACGTATCAGTGCCTTCAGGAGAAACAGCTACCACTACTGTAGTACGCCAAGATTTAAAAATCAAATTATACGAGCAGGAGATTTTAGTGGCTGAGTTGAATGTGATGAATATGTATGATGTAGACGTAATCCTAGGAATCAATTGCTTGTCAGAGAACAGGGCGACGATCTTATGTCACAAAAGAAAAGTGATAATCCTACAGCCAGGAAATGAAGAATCGTTCGTCTACGGGTTTAGAAGAAGACAACGAGTGCCAGTCATTTCAGCGCTGCAAGCTTCAAAGCTATTGTGCAAAGTCGAGAACCAAGCATCTTTGGTGTATTTGGAAGGGGAAGAGAATCCTGATTTGACAGTCCAAGACATGCCGATAGTGAGAGAGTTTGAAGATGTATTCCTAGATGAATTTCCGGGACTGCCGCCAAACAGGCAGGTTGAATCCACAATAGACTTGGAACCAAGAACAGTACCGATTTCCAAGGCACCATATCGCATGGCACTGAAAGAATTGTAAGAATTTAAGGTTCAATTGCAAGATCTGTTAGGATTGAGATCCATTTGACCGAGTGTTTCACCTTGGGAAGCACCAGTTCTTTTTATCAAGAAGAAGGATAGTTCAATACAAATGTGCATTGACTATCGGGAAAGGAATAAGCTAACGTTGAAGAACCGTTACCCTCTACCGAGGATCGATGATCTGTTTGATCAGCTCAATGGAGCAAGTCTGTTTTTTAAGATTGATCGTCGATCAAGATACCGCTAACTAAAAATCAGAAAAGTAGATATCCCAAAGACGGCCTTTAAGACGGAATATGGCCATTATGAGTTTATAGTAATGCCGTTTGGACTCACGAATATATTAAACTTATAAATCGAAGGGAGCTTCCAGAAGTTGAAGCAGTTTTTGACAACTGCGCCTATCTCTGCAGTGTCAGAGGTAGATAAGAATTTCAAGGTATACACCGATGCATCCAAGAATGGACTTGGTTGTGTTTTTATGCAATTATCCAACTCATGATCTTGAATTAGCAGCCGTAATCCATGCGTTGAAGATTTGGGGGCACCATCTCTATGGAGTTAAATGTGTCATATTCACAGATCACAAGAGCTTGAAGTACTTCTTCGAGCAAAAGAATCTGAATATGTGGCAGAGGAGATGGCTTGAATTGGTAAACAATTACGATCTATCAATAAATTATCACCTAGGCAAGTCAAACTCTGTAGCGGATGCCTTGAGCTGAAAGGGCGAGGCACAATTGGGTTGTATGCTGAAAGGAAAAGACAGTTTGATCAGAGAATTCAAGAAACTTCATCTTTGAAGTTATATCACGCTCAGAAAGAAAGAGATGTGACGTAGCAACTTTGACTATCGTGTCAGATTTAAGAGAAAGATTGTTGAGGCTGATCGATGCTAAATCTGCATACAAATTATAGCAAAGGGCAAATAAATTTATAAACAACCCAAGGGTTGGTCGATCCCACAAGGATAGTACAACGAAGGGGAATCATATACTGAATATAGTTTTTAAAACTCTTGTTTGGGTAAATCAATTCAAAAGGTTTTGGGTTTTTTAAAACAAGTAAATAAAAAGGATGGAATTCAAATATTAGAAAGCACAGATTCTAGGGAAATCTACCAAACTGATCAACATGCAAGAAACAAATATTCAAACCCATAAAACATAATTTTGGTGGAAAATCTATTAATGTGGAATTAATTCCTTGGTCGGGCAATTAAAACCTAAATTACTAATTAGTGATCTATCTCCTCTCGGTCTCAAAATACACCAATTAATCAATTTCATAAAGATCTAGATTTTCCTACAATTGAAATCTTCTTGGTCGGATAGATAATCAAAAGTATTAAACTCATACTTCCTATTATCGATTTTCACCTCTCGGTCCTTCAATTAATAACTAAAACCTATTCCAATTTTCATCTCTCGATCCTTCAATTGAAAATAGATTTGAAATAAAATCAAAGAGTTTAAACCAATAAAAGGGTTTGAATTATTGAATCAAAACATGTATCACAGATGGAGAAACCCTAGAACCTGTTTAGGGTTCTAGCCTAACATATTAAAGATAAAAATTGCAGGGAAAAATAAAGATTGCATTAAAAAGTAAAGGTTCAACAAAAAGTAAAGAGGAATTATAAAGAAAACATAAAATAAAGTTGTAAAAACTGTAAAGGGGGAAAGAATATAAAAACTAAAAAGAGGGTCTTCAAAACTAAAGGGCTCATAATTCTGAGCTATTGAAGAGTTTATATAGTAGTAGGGTTGAGGCCTTGGATGCATATCTTCAAAAGGTATGATTTATTGCTTCCAAATTGATGTATATCTTGTTCCCCAAGCAATTCTCGCCCAAAATATGTGAAAATCTCGCCAAATCTCGCCAAACAAGTGCGTCTCGGCCAAGATGGCCCTTGCCACAGCCGAGATGGAGAATTCGGCCCGGCCGAGATGGCTTCATTTCGGTCGAAACAGAGACGTTTCCGCCACTTCCGACCCTTCTGCGCAGTCTCACGGTTTTGGCCATAACTTTCGCATCCAAACTCAGATTGATCCGATTCCAGTTGCGTTGGAAAGCTAACTAAAAGATCTTTCAAATGACATGCTCCATTAGCTCAGATACTATCGGTGGAAGAATTAGTGACTATTTCTTTGATCATCTGCTGCTTTCGGTACGGGTTCTCCATTGAATTTGGCCTAAAACCTGCGAAATCTTACCATGGCAAGCATAACATCCTCTAATATATACTCATGCTCAGTTTATTCAAGAAAACAAGCTAAAATGCATAAAAGAAAAAAGAAACAATGCGATAAGAGAGTAGAAAAACGAGCTTATCAAACCCCCCAAACTTAAACACTTGATTGTCCTCAATCAACAAAAGAAAGAATCAAAAGTTCAAGCAGAAGAGTAGTCCAATGCCTCACAAGATTCATCACATTCAAACTCGAAAATCCACAAGACATCAACATTTTTGAAAGAATCAGAAAATCTATAAAGTATGGAAGACTCACATGGGAAGTGTTTCGCTCATTCACTCAAGTGTTTAGGATAATTATGAGATCACACACAAGTCATGAAAATCTAGTTCTACCATAGGCTTGCAAATAATCTCAATCTCCACTGCAAATATGTGCACACAAGTCTAAGATCATAAAGGACTTTATTCAAGGTTGTAATGTAGGCTTTTGTGAAGGGTAGGGAATATATTTGGCCAAGTGACTAAAATCAATCAAGTAATCCTCAATCAATCAATCCACTATCTATTGATATCTACCCAACTCCTTAGATTTTAAACACAAACCATGGCTCTTTTATTTCTTTTTCTCTTTTTTTTTTCTTTTTCACACATATCCTTCTATGCTCTTAAACGATTTTGATTATACATTTGAGCTTATAAGGATTAACAAACACAACAACACATTTTTTTTCTTTTTTTTTTCTAGAGCCCAACCTTTTCTTTTGCTTTTACCCTTCTAATAATATCTTATCCTTTCTCAAACAAATCCCACCCCACTCTCATGGACAAGAGTTGATTCCCCTATTTATTTCCAACTCATAGACAAAGAAAGAAAATGTCATAGGCTCAAAAGGGCTGACTAGGGATAACATTTAATTAGGACAGTGTATGGGAAAATAGGCTAAACAAAGATGGCATAAAATCACTTCCTAAACCTGTGCACACTAGCAGTCTTGAAAGAGAAACAGAGCAAGTTCTAGAGAAACTCAAAATTACAGACACACTCACAATCGAATTTCAGGCTCAAAAACTCAAACTTAGGACAATTTTTCTTCCACAATAAACATCAAATCATCATCTATCTCATGCCAACGCAAGTATCAAAACAAGTAATCATGCGGTATTCACATTCATAGGCATACTCGACCACTATCACAATCAATGCAAACTAAAGTCAATCAATTCTAATCTCGCATTCTTGTCCTAGGGTTCAATCACGCTCAAATTCCCACAATCTCGCGTTTTATTCAAAAATTTTATTCATGCATAAATTTAAATAAAGCAAATAAAAGAGAGAAAGGAGTTTCAAAACCCTTAAATCTTCATCCCCCCAAACTTATTCGAAAATCAGAGAGAATAAGTTCGGAAATCAGATCCAGAATTCGAAACTGTACCTCAATTGTTGGCCTCAGACACCAACTTTTTATCCTTCATCTTCAAACTCAGACCGGCGTGGATTTGTGTCTGTTGGCACTCCTATCTCGGCTGTGGAGAGCTCTATCTCGGCCAGGATGGAGCTTTCTTGTCGACCTCTATCTCGGTCGAAGTGTTCCACGTCTCGGACTTCTATCTCGGCCGTGGCAAGCTCTGCCTCGGCCGGGACAGATTTCGAAAAAAAATTTTTCAAAAGGAAAATAAAAACGTGAAGTAACAATAATAAAAAAAATTCGAAAATAATAAAACGAAAAGGGAAAAATTGAAAACACAATGGGTTACCTCCCATTCAGTGCCTTATTTACCGTCGTGGCTCGACTCAGCTTCCAGCTCACCAAGGCGGTCGAGTCCAGACTCGTCGACCCCTTGAGTCTATCATGAAGACTTTTCGGTTTCTTATGACGGTGGTGTACTCGGAAGGAGGCAGCTTAATTGCCAATTTCACTGACTCGTTTCCTCGTTCCCACCGGATGGCTTCTTCTTCTTCCTCCGGTGTCTCGTCTCCTTCTTGCTCTTCTTCTTCTTCTTCAGCAGTAGTGATCCGGTTGCACTCCCCTTTCCTCTTGGTCTTATCTATGCAGAAGGTTACAGACTCTTCATTCGCTCTCAGTGTGATCTCCCCTTCTTGCAGTCGATCAAGACACCAGCTGTGTCGAGGAACTCTCTTCCCAGGATCATTGGAGTGTTGGCATCTTCCTTCATGTCATGGATGACAAAATCTGCAGGGAAGATTAAATGGCCAACACGTATAAGAACATCTTCTACTATACCTTTAGGCTTGGACACAGATCGATCCGCCATTTGCAGGGTTATCGTAGTGGCTCTCATCTCCCCTATCTCTAACTTCTTGTAGATGGACAAGGGCATCAGGTTGATGCTTGCCCCTGTATCGCACAAAACATTTTGGAACTCCTTTCCTCCAATCTCGATAGGTATCGAGAAACAGCCTGGATCCAATCTCTTGATGGGGATTTGCTTCTGCAACAGTAGACTGCACTCCTCATGTATCCTCACAGTCTCGTTCTCCATGAACTGCTTCTTCTCGCTCATCAGTCTTCTGAGGTACTTCATGTAACCGGGTATTTCCCTGAGAGCTTCAATAAGAGGAATGTTAATATTCACTTTTTTAAGATTTTCAACAAAATTTTTGAATTTAGAATCTTCCCTCTTTTTTGCGAATCTCTGTGGAAAGGGCATGGGAGCAACCGGCTCAGTTCTTTTGTCTTTCTCTCTTTCCTTCTCGCTCTGCTTTGCCTTTTGTTTCGACCGGGATGCATCTATCTCGGCCGTCCCGCTCTCGGTCGGGCTGGCATCTTCTGTCTCGGCCGGGCTAGCTTCTGCCCCGGCCGTCCTGCGTCCGTCTATCTCGACCGGGATGGGGGTCATCTCGATCAAGACAGAGATGTTCTGCTCGTGATTCTCCACCTCTGTTTCACTTTCTCCTCCTTCTGGGTAGCTCGGGCCTTCATATCTCCTTCCAGATCGAAGCGAGATGGCATTTACTGGCTTTGCCTTTGCTGGATTTGTCTCTGTTGTGCTCGGCAGTTGCCCCGGCTTATGCTGCTTTCCCCGGCAATAGCGCCAATTTGATCGATGCTAAATCTGCATACAAATTATAGCAAAGGGCAAATAAATTTATAAACAACCCAAGGGTTGGTCGATCCCACAAGGATAGTACAACGAAGGGGAATCATATACTGAATATAATTTTTAAAACTCTTGTTTGGGTAAATCAATTCAAAAGGATTTGGGTTTTTCAAAACAAGTAAATAAAAAGGATGGAATTCAAATATTAGAAAGCACATATTCTAGGGAAATCTACCAAACTGATCAACATGCAAGAAACAAATATTCAAACCCATAAAAGATAATTTTGGTGGAAATCTATTAATGTGGAATTAATTCCTTGGTCAGGCAATTAAAACCTAATTACTAATTAGTGATCTATCTCCTCTCGGTCTTAAAATACACCAATTAATCAATTTCATAAAGATCTAGATTTTCCTACAATTGAAATCTTCTTGGTCGGACAGATAATCAAAAGTATTAAACTCTTACTTCCTATTATCGATTTTCACCTCTCGGTCCTTCAATTAATAACTAAAACCTATTCCAATTTTCATCTCTCGATCCTTCAATTGAAAATAGATTTGAAATAAAATCAAAGAGTTTAAACCAATAAAAGGGTTTGAATTATTGAATCAAAACATGTATCACAGATGGAGAAACCCTAGAACCTGTTTAGGGTTCTAGCCTAACATATTAAAGATAAAAATTGCAGGGAAAAATAAAGATTGCATTAAAAAGTAAATGTTCAACAAAAAGTAAAGAGGAATTATAAAGAAAACATAAAATAAAGGTGTAAAAACTGTAAAGGGGAAAGAATATAAAAACTAAAAAGAGGGTCTTCAAAACTAAAGGGCTCACAATTATGAGCTATTGAAGAGTTTATATAGTAGTAGGGTTGAGGCCTTGGATGCATATCTTCAAAAGGTATGATTTATTGCTTCCAAATTGATGTATATCTTGTTCCCCAAGCAATTCTCGCCCAAAATATGTGAAAGTCTCGCCAAATCTCGCCAAACAAGTCTGTCTCGGCCGAGCCCCCCAAACTTTAATATTAGATTGTCCTCAATCGAAGAAAAGAAGAAAGAAATCTCAAGCAGTTGAGAGTGCAATGCCTCACAAGATTCATCACAATCAAGGTTCATCAATCCACATCACACAAGCAATTGAAAGAGATAAGATATTCATCAACTTCGGAAGACTCAAGGGAAAGTGTATCGCTCATCACACAAGTGTTTAGGTTTCAAATGAAAGCACTCACAACATGTATGAAGAAATTTCTACCATAGGCTTGCAAGAGTTCTAAAATCTTCACTGCTTATACAAGCGCACAATTCAAGAATCAAAAAGGACTTTGACAAGGTTGTAATGAAGGCTTTTTGTGAAAGGTAGGGAAATATGGCCAAGTGACTAAACCAATTGAGTTAGCTACTCTCAACAAATCCAACCACTATCTTCTCATCATCCACCATTCTCCTAAAAATTTCAACACAAATCAAGGCTCAATTTTTTTCTAGTCCTTTTATGCTCTTAGAAATTTATTTAATGATTTGAGCTTATAAGGACACAAATATATAATTTTTTTTTCCTAGAGCCCAACCTTCTTTTGTAAACCACTTTAAGAATTTCTCATCCACTTATAAAAATTACCCTTATTTCACCCAAATCCTATAGACAGGATACACATCACCTTTCTCATAGTACACTCTCATAGACAAGATAGAACTACAATGTTTCCTTACCTCATAGACCAAGAAAGAAAAACAACAGGCTCAAAGGGGCTAATCTAGGGATAAAAATATTACAAGGGACAGTGTTTGGGATAATTTGGCTAACAAAGATGGCCTAAGATCATTTTCTATCCTTGTGCACACTATGCAGTCTCAAAACAGAACAAAAGCAAGTTCTAGAGAAAGGAAAACATACATGCGAATCTCTCATGAACAAATAAAGGCTCAAAAACTCACTTGGGTTCAAAAATTCTTCCTTAGTCAATTTCAATCCACTCAAACATCATGCAAGTGTAAGTTTCAATTAGACCCTACCATGCGGTATTCTACATTCACGGGCAAATCAACCACAATTGAAATCAATTCAACTAATCAAAGATCACTTACAAACATTGCATATAATGCTAGAGGGTTCAATTACTTAAAGATTTTTCTCACATAATATCTATATTTTTTTTTATTTGCAAAAATTTAAACAAACCAAATAAAGCAAGTAAAAGCAAATAAAACAGGAAAGCAAATAAAGATAAAGCATAAAAGTTCAACTTCTTGTCCACATCCCCCCAAACTTATTTCGAACTCGAAGACTAAGAAAAAGTTTGAAAATCAGACAAGAAGAAGAACGGTACCTGACTGTCGATCTCAGACATTGACTTTTTATCCACCGGAGGCTGGAAAATGCGAAAGACAGAATTTGGTGGCTGCTGGCACTCTGTGTCGATCGACAGGGGCCCTGTCGATCGACACAGAGCCTTCTTGTCGACCCAAGGGCTGGCTTGAAGTGCTCTGTCGATCCGCCTCTGTGTCGATCGACACAATGTGTATCGATCGAAACAGAGCTCCGAAATTTTTTTTCTTTCTTCTTTTTTTTTTCAAAATAAACAACACACGAAAATTAGAGAAACAAATTGAAATAAAGCAAGTAACAATGGGTTACCTCCCATGCAGTGCCTTAGTTATTGTCGTGGCTCGACGATAGGGATCCTTCACCAAGGAGGTCGGGTCCAGACTCGCCGCCCCCTTGCATCGATCATGTAGACCATCCGATCACGAATAACAGTGGTGAGCTTGGAAGAGGATGGTGTAATTGGAAATTTTGCCATCCCATTTTCGCGCTCCCATTCGATCGCGGCGGCTTCTTCATCTTCCTCAGTGGTGGTGGAGATGTTATTGCAATCAGCTTCCTTTTGGCTATGATCAATCACAAAGGTGATTGTCTCGTCATTCCCTCGAAGTGTAATCTCTCCACCTCGGCAGTCTATCAGTGCACCACTTGTTTTCAGAAACTCTCTTCCAAGGATCATTGGCATTCCATGCTATTCCTTCATATCCAAAACAACAAAATCAGCAGGGAAAATTAATTGACCAACACGAATTAAAACATCTTCCACAACTCCCCTTGATCGAGAAATTGAGTGATCAGCCATCTGAAGAGTAATTGAGGTTGACCTCATCTCGCCTATCTGCAGCTTTTGGAAGACTGAAAATGGCATCAAGTTGATGCTGGCTCCTGTGTCGCAGAGGACATTCCTAAACTCTTTCCCCCCAATCTCGATCGGAATAGAGAAGTATCCCGGATCGGACCTCTTGGTTGGAACCTGTTTCTGCAAAAGAAGACTACACTGCTCATGAATTGAAATAGTTTGATCTTCGATTACCGGCTTTTTGTCGCATATCAACTTCCTCAAGAACTTCATGTAGCCGGGAATCTCGCGGAGAGCCTCGATCAAGGGAATGTTGATGTTGACCTTCTTGAGATTCTCCACAAATCGAGCCAACTTTGAATCTTCCTTCTTCTTTGCAAATCTTTGGGGAAAGGGCATTGGAGGAATTGGATCACCTTTCTTCTTTGAATTTTCAGCTCCATGTGGCACCTGTGTTGTCTGCCTGTCGACTGCTCCTTTTTATCCTGCATGTCGCTCGATAGGGGGGGTGTCGATCGACACAGCTGCATCCCCCCTATCGGTCGATTTGTTGTCCTGTCGGCCTCTGCTGCTCTCCCCGGCCTCTGTGTCGTTCGACACAGACTCTGTGTCGATCAAAACAGAGGTATCTTCTGCAGGAAATTCCTCTCTTTCAGCCCCAAAATCATCCTTGGACATGCTAGGACCCTCGTACCTCGTACCGGTCCTCGAGGAAATGGCATTGACCTGTTTGGCCTTCTCAGGATTGACTTCTGTGGTGCTGGGGAGCTGGCCTGGCTTGTGTTGATTGCTCATAGCAGTGGAAATCTGACTGAACTGTGCATCGAGCATCTGAAGGTGCTTTGTCATATGCTGCATGGGAGTGGACATGTTCTTCACCTCAGTTTCCACCTTGCCAAACCTATTGTCGGAGCTTTTGATGAACTTTTCAAGTGTCTCCTCCAGCACAGACTTCTTCTTCTCCACAATCTCTCCCCCGGCTCCAACACTGAACCCCGGTGGAGGATTCTCAGCTGCATAAGGGTTAGAATAAGAAAAACCAGGATGGTTCTTAGCACTGTAAGTGTACCCTTGATTGTTAGCTCGGTAGTTGTTGTTGTTGTAACCTCCATTGGCGTAGTTCACTTTAGCGGTATTGGAGGTGCTCGAACTGCTTCCTTGGTAGATGTAGTCGGCCTCAATGGGAACAATGGCCATGTTGGGATCTGAAATAGCGGCTACCGAAGCTCTACCGGCCTCCAACTGCTTGATCTCCTCTCTAAGCTTCTTCACTTTTGCCACCACATCAATTTCCGGAGTAGTGGTCACTGCTTTGACTGCCTTCTGCCTTTCAGTAGGCCATTGGTGACTGTTGAAGGCCATGTCTGCGAGAAGTTGCATTCCCTCTTCTCCACTTTTCTTCATGAGCAGTCCTCCACCTGAAGCATCAACCAATTCTTTTAAGTGAGGGGTTAATCCTTCATAAAAATGGCATACCTGCATCTCAAGATCAATCCCATGGCTGGGGCACATCCTCAATAGCTCTTTGTATCTCTTCCAAGCTTCATAGAGGGTCTCATCGTACTTCTGGCTGAAGTGAGTGATGTCGGACTTCCTCTTCATGATGACACTGGGTGGGAAGAAGTTGGTGAGGAACTCTGCTCGGAGTTGTGCCCATGTGGCAATTCTGCTCTTGTCCAAACCAGCAAACCAAGATCGGGCCTCATCCCTGAGAGAAAAAGAAAACAAACGCATCCGGATGGTGCTTGGGGCACTCCATTCTGCTTGATTGTGTCGCACACCTCGATGAACTGACTGAGGTGGCTGTATGGATCCTCAATGGCCTTCCCTGCATACTGGTTCTGTTGGACCATCTGAATCAGGCATGTCTTCAGCTCGAAGTTGTTGGCATCAATGCCAACTTGGAATCCCGGCTCCTCTCGCTGTGGCAGGAAGCGATCAAGTATTTATCTTTGGGGCACCACAATTCTCCTTTCATGGTTTCCTTCATTGGCCAGGGCTGCCAGTCTGGCAGCCTGCTCTACTTGAACTGCTTGTGCTACTTGAAGTTGCCCCCTGAGTTGTCGGACCTCATTCATGAACTGTCTTTGCTCCTCGGGAGTCATGTTTTGAAGTTGTGCTTCTGGTGGTTGCTCCATCTCAGGCTCTCTTTCCTTGCTCTTTCCTTTGCTTTTGTTTCTCCTACAGGTAGCTTCAATTTTTAAATCGAAGGCTTCAAGATGCTTCCCCCGAGCTCTTGTGTTCATGCACCTGAAGAGAAGACAAAAAGAAACTGGGAATCAGTCTCTGTGTCGATCGACAGGGAGACTGTCGATCGACACGGATGCTGCCTCTGTGTCGATCGACAGAAGCTCTGTCGATCGAAACAGAAGCAAAAATTTCACACACACGCACGCGAACAGAAATTAAAAACTCAATCCAGAAAATATCAAAACAATCCAATAACAAGATAAAATTTGACTATCCCCGGCAACAGCGCCAATTTGATAACATTGTAGAATACAGCAACAAATAAATTTATAGACCCAAAGGAATGTCGAACCCACAGGGATAGTGCGACGAAATTATCTCATGTACTGGACACAGTTTATCAATTCGTTGTTTGAGTTAACCAATATTTAGAAGAGTTTTTGTTGGTGAATTTGAAAATAACAATTGCAAGAAAGTAAAGAGTTTTGGAAACAATAAAGAGAAACACAGATCCTAGGGCAGATATCCTAATCATCAACATGTAAATATCAATCAACTCAGCAATGGGGAATACATAGATTTTTGTGGATTAAATTCCTAGGTCAGGCAATTAAATCCTAGATTATTAATTAGTGACTATCTCCTCTCGGTCTCAAGAACACCAAATTAATTAATCTCATAATTATCTAAATATTCCTATGTAGGTTTCTTCCTTTTGAGACAGAAAACAAACACAATTAATTCTCTCTTCCTGTTAACAATTTTCATCTCTCGATCCATCAATTATTAACTATTAAACCTAGATCACAATTCACCTCTCGGTCCTTCTTTTAATCTAGATTATAAAATTAAATCAGAGAATTAATCCATGCTTGAAGAGTTGATATCAATTAAATATGCATCAGAAAAGAAATCATAACCCTAGAACCTGTTTAGGGTTCTAGCCACAAAACATGACTAGAATTTAAGCAAACATATTATTAAAGAACTTACAAATAAAGAGGAACCTTGAATGTCTTGTAAAAACTCCAAAAGCTCAGTTATTCTAAGTGCAATAAGGCATAAAAGATGTACAAAAACCAGTCTAATTTTCGTGCCTAAGAGTTCATATTTATAGAGGGGGAAAAAGACCTAATTTGAGTATTGGGAAAATATAGCAAAAACTGCCAAAACAGGCCAAAAATAGCCTTCTCGGACATCTGTGTCGATCGACAGGCAGGCTGTCGATCGACACAACATTCAAGATCAAAATCCGGGCTGAATTTGTGTCGATTCTGCAACTTTGACCTCTGTTTCGATCGACAGGGAAAATTTTGATCGACAGGAATGCTTTGACCTCTGTTTCGGTCGACACAAATCCTGTCTCTCGACACAGAAACATCTGATTGCGCAGTCTCACGGTTTTGACCATAACTTCCTCTCCTGAACTCCAATTGACTCGATTCTAGTTGCGTTGGAAAGCTAACTCGAAGATCTTTCAAACCATGTGCTCCATTAGCTCAGATTCCATCTGTGGAAGAAGTCGTGACTATTCCTTTGAACATCATCTGCTTTCGGTACGGATTTCCAATGAATTTGGCCTAAAACCTACAAAAATCACCCATCAAAGGCATAACACCCTCCAAAATAGACTCATGCACAGAAATAAGTAAAAACATAACATAAAGCACTTGAAACAATGGAGAAAAATATAGATAAGTGAGTATAAATATGAGCTTATCAATGGCCCTTGCCACGGCCGAGATGGAGAATTCAGCTCGGCCGAGATGGCTTCATTTCAGTCGAAACAGAGACGTTTCCTCCACTTTTGACCCTTCTGCGCAGTCTCACGGTTTTGGCCATAACTTTCGCATCCGAACTCCGATTGATCCAATTCTAGTTGCGTAGGAAAGCAAACTCAAAGATATTTCAAATGACATGATCCATTAGCTCAGATTCCATCGGTGGAAGAATTAGTGACTATTTCTTTGAACATCTGCTGCTTTCGGTACGGGTTCTCCATTGAATTTGGCCTAAAACCTGCGAAATCTTACCATGGCAAGCATAACACCCTCTAATATATACTCATGCTTAGTTTATTCAAGAAAACAAGCTAAAATGCATAAAAGAAAAGAAAAACAATGCGATAAAAGAGTAGAAAAATGAGCTTATCAGAGGCACAGAGAAAAGACATGGAGCCTGAGAAGCTACGACAGAATATAAGAATCAAGCAGTCGGGCAAAGACAGAGTGGCACCCGACAATGCGCTGATGTTCAGAGATAAACTTCTGGTGCCGAACAACGAAGATTTGTGGAATGAGAACATGAGTGAAGCTCATGACACACCATCCACCGCTCACCCAGGAAGTATGAAGATGTATCTATATTTGAAAATCATGTACTGGTGGGACGGTATGAAGAAAGATGTAGCCTTGTATGTGGAGAAATGTCTAGCATGTCAGCAAGTCAAGGCTTTACATCAGCGGCCTTATGGGAAAATACAGCTGTTAGACATTCCTGAGTGGAAATGGGAGCATATCGCCATGGATTTTGTGACAGGACCGCCGAAGTCGCATAAAGGAAATACAGCGATATGAGTCATAGTAGACCGTCTAACGAAAAGTGCTCACTTTTTGCCAATACGAGTTACTTATGGGTCAGATAAGTTGGCACAGCTGTATATCAGGGAAATTGTCAGACTGCATAGAGTGCCAGTTACTATTACGTCTGACAGAGATGCAAAAATTTACATCTCATTTTTGGATGAGTTACAGCAGGAGTTGGGGACGCGCCTAAATTTTAGTACGACATTTCACCCGCAAACTAATGGTTAATCTGAGAGGACCATCCAGACACTCGGATACATGTTGAGAACAGTTGTCCTCAATCGAGGAGGGAGTTGGGAGACAATTACGTCGTTGATCGAGTTCGCTTATAACAATAGTTACCTGAAAACGATTGGTATGGCTCAATATGAAGCCTTGTATGGAAGAAAGTGTCGCTCACCACTATATGGGGATGAAGTGGGAGAAAGACAAGTTCTCGGGCCTGACGCCATCAGTGAGATGATCGAAATTGTTAGTCAGATTCGAGACAGAATTAAGGAGGCTCAGAGTCGACAAAAGTCTTATGCAGACTCAAGAAGGGTCGAGCTACACTTTAAAATTGGAGATAAAATATTCTTAAAAGTCTCGCCTTCAATCAGAATCATCAGATTTGGAGTGAAAGGGAAACAACGACCGTGTTTCATAGGACCCTATGAAATCTTGGAGTACATAAGCCCAATAGCTTATCTCTTGGCTTTACCTCTAAGTATGGGGAATGTTCATAACGTATTTCACGTGTCACAATTGAGAAAATACGTGTATGATCCAAAGCACGTGATACGTCAGGAGGAGATTGCACTGAACTTAGACTTGCATTACGATAAAAGGCCAGAAGCAATCTAGGACCGGAAGACCCAAGAATTGAGGAACAAGTCGATCATTCTTGTCAAAGTATTATGGAGACATCATGGACAAGAGGAAGCCACTTGGGAATTAAAAGAGAAGATTCGGGATAAGTATCCAGAGTTGTTTGAACACCCTAGCAAATTTCGGGACGAAATTTTTTAAAGGTGGGGTGAATGTAATATCCCGTATCTTCTTAAGCGAGTTTATGCTTAATTAATTGATTAAATGAATATTTATTTTTGCAAATAATTATTTATTTGCTTTTGAGAAGAAATTAAACATCCGTTGAGGTACGAGGGTCAGAATTTTGCGTATAATATACCAATGGGATCGTTTTGAGAAAACATAAGTGACCGTGAAGTCACAATTTATAAAGGAAGGACGAGTGCAACGATGGGTTAATTGGAATATTAATAATTGTGTTTAAAATCACAACTTGCACTCGGGAAGTCCATTTCTTAAACCGAGTTAGAGAATGCTTGGAATTAAAATAAGGAAGGATACGAAACAATTAGTATAATTTTCTAAGACCCGAGTGGTGTTAAATTAATTATTGAATTATTGAGAAATTGGACAATTTTATATCTCATAAAATTTGGAAATTATATGAATGAGTCGGCCTCGTTAAATAGAGCATTTTCATATAATTGCGTATTTATTTTGAGCCTAAGAAGAAGAGATAACGGAAGAAATTATACACGAGTTGAGGTGGTGGGGGATGATTTCTTCATAGTGAAGAATTTCAACACGTCGCATATGAAGTGTTCAATTTCAATTGATTGTGTAGGCGGTGAGGCGGTGGGAAATTAATTGGATGAATAACGAAATCAATTTTGTGAGAGTTATTCATTTTATTTCTTGCAAATTCCAAAATCAACTCACACGCAGACCGTCACCCCCGCCGTGAACCCCATCGCTGCACCATCTTCCTTTTAACTCTCCAACCACCACAGACCGCCACCGACAATGTCATTACCACCACCTTGTAGCCTGTCATCCAGGGAGTACGAGAAGCTAAGGCACGCACCGTGAGGTAAAGTAACGAGAGAGTTACGAGCCGAAGAAGGTTTGCCATCAGTTACAAAATCGTTACGGTATTTAAATGTAAAACTCATTTAAATCATTGTTGAATCGAAGTTTGGTTGATTTGTTCATGTTCCTTGGATTTTATAGAACATTTTGGTACCAGGAATGGACCGATTGGACGTCGGGATTCACCTGCACCGGAGAGGAAAGCGACGTGCGGTGAGCTAGTTTATCCAGATTTTTTGTTCACTTGTTTCGTGCATTTTTCTCGTATTTGAAGCATGGTTCATGTTCTAGAATGTCCTAGGATCATTGTGGTATGTTTATTTGGTGTCGTTTGTGTCTCTGAAGCAAGAAAACGTGAGTTACAGGTCTAGTTGGCGAAGCTGTCAGAGAAGGTGAAGTGTGTCGACCGACACAAATTGTGTCGATCGACACACTGTCTTAATTAACAGAGAGCCTGATTGACACACACCTATCGATCGACAAGATGTGTGTCGATCGATAAAAGGGCATGGCAGGGGGGAAGTCGATTTAATTCTGTGTCGACTTGCCTGAAATTGTGTCGACTTAGCTGCCTATCGATCGACAGGGATTGTGTCGATTGACAGGGCTGCTCAGAGGAGAACAAGTTATTTGATTTGTCCAATTTTGATTAGTTTCAAGTCGTATTCGATTTATAAGTTCATTATATGATTACATAAGCATGTAAAAAGCATGAATGAATATTGGTATATAAAATTGAATGTCTAGAATTGGTTGGATCGATTGAAGTAAGATTTGAAGCATGTTTAAGTGTTGAGATTAGAATTTGGAATTTAAGGTTGAACTGTATGATGTGTTTATTCGGAATTTGTCGAGTTTGATGTTTGCCCTAGTTTATCCATCCTAATTGGTTGTATATTGTAATTATTTGAAGGAAGATAGGAGATAAGGAGACCAAGCTCAAATTTCACAATTTACGAGGACACATCTAGACCGTAAAGCCTAGCACCAAGTGGGGACTATTTTTAGTAAAAGTTAAAATGCCATTTTCGAGCTTTGTACTCAGTTTTCTAAATGCACATCAAATGTTTTGGTTTATCTGAATGACTATGCCTAAAATGTTTACATGTTAAATGTGTTCCTTGATTGAAAATATTGCGAGATTGAGAATTTATTTTTTATCGGAATTGTTGTGGAATCTGAGAAACTATTGTTGAATGATTGTGCATAGGTGTACCTGGCTGACTTATACGGGTATGTCCCCATTTGGAACGGTATATAAGTCGTGGACCTTGGCTCGGACCTGGTTACGATTAAGTCCTGGAGCATGGCTCGGACAGGGGTATTTGTAAGTATTGGAGCTTGGCTCAGACGTGAACTCTTTGATTTAAACTTCTTAAGTTTTACTCTGGTACTTCAAAATGTTTTAAACTAAATGTGGAATTTTGAGGTTAATCCGAGTGAAGCAGGAAAATGAAAGTCAGAGGTGAAATATTTTGAATGATTTTGTTGGGAGTAATGTGATGAAAATGTTTTGGATAAACACGATAACTTTTCAATAAAATCTCGTGTCTATCTGTGTAAGTGACATAACATTCTTATTTTAAAACTGTATTTTTGGGCATGTCTCCATGGGGTACAATTTGTACTCAGTCCCTCGTATTATTTTTAAAATATGCAGGTTAATCAGCGAGGATGGAGGAGCGGGATGTAAAAGATGACGCAGAAAGATGTACATATTTTAAAGATCTTGTGATATGCATCATCACATGCATATCACCATTACGCTACACACACTGAATATTTTCCTTCCATTGTTTAAATGTTTTGAAATACAACTTTTTACCAAAATTGTTTGAGAAAGGATGCTCCATGGCTGTAATGTGCCTCATAATTGGAAAGGTTAAATGGGGGTGTTACAGAAGTGACCATGAATTGTGTTTATACAAGAGAAACTTATAATAGAAAGATTATTGTTATCAATAATACTTTTTATATACAATTACTCTTACACTTTCAAATGATAATCTGGATCCATAAGCGCTCTTATTGTCCAAAGTGGAAAGAAGCAATTGAGGAGAATTTTTAACTCGTTAAATAAAAGAAATATTTTTTGCAGTACTTACAACGAAAAATGTTGTCTTTGTGGGATATAAATAGGTGTTTGTACGAAAGAGAAATGAAAATAACATGGTGGTGAGTTATAAAGTGAGATTAGTAGCTAAAGGATTTTCGTAGAGACCTCGAATTGATTTTGATTAAACATATTCTCCTATTTTGGACGATATTGCATTCTGCTATTTAATATTTCTGGCATTTACTATGAACTTAGATATCTAGTTAATGGATGTTGAGACCGTATATTTGTATAGGTTATTAGACACTAATATATATATGAGAATCCCTAATGGGTTGAAAATCTCGAAGCTAAGAGAAAATGAAAATTGTAAATAGTGTTAAACTAAAAAGATCATTATATGCTTTAAAATAATCAGGAAAGATGTGATATAATCGACTTAGTGAATTCCTCCTAAGAAGAAATATGTTAATAATGACGCGTGTCCTTGTGTTTTAATTAAAAAAACCACAGACTGATTTATGTATAATTTTGTTTATGTTGATGAAATAAATATTATTGGAACACGTAAAGAACCTAGATCATATCTAAAGACTTAATCTGAAATAAAAAACTTGGGTAAGACCATGTATTGTGTTAGCTTGCAGATCAAAAGGAATTTTTGTTCACAAGTCGATGTATATACAAAAGATCCTTGAAAGATTTTATATGGATAAATTGCATCCACTTGGCACACCAATGGTTGTCCAATCCCTAGAATTGGATAAGGACCTGTTTGAGCTAAAGATGAAAATAAAGATATTTTTAGACATAAAGTTCCATATTTAAGTGCCACTTGAGCACTACTTTGTCTTGCAAATTGCATCATGCCTGATATAGCATATGCACTTAATTTGCTAGCAAGACTTAGTTCTTCACCTACCAAGAGATATTAGAGTGATGTTAAGCATATTTTTTGTTATTTTCAAGGTATAAAAGATCTAAGTCTATTTTATAAAAGAAATAAGGATATGACACTAGTTGGCTATGCGTATTCAGGATATTTGTCTGATCCCCATAATGCTAGATCTCAAACTGGTTAAGTTTTTATATGTGGTGGTACTGCTATTTCTTGGAGGTTTGTTAAACAAACTTTGGTATCTACATCTTCAAACCACTCAGAGATTCTGCATTATACGAAACCACTAAAGAATGAGTATGATTAAGATCTTTAATACAATACATTCGCGGATCATGTGGTATAGCAAGAGACAAAAAATCTCCCACAGTCCTCTATGAGGACAATGCGACTTGTGTTGCACAAATGAATAGTGGATTTGTTAAAGGAAATTAAACAAAATATATATTACCTAAATTATGCTATCCTCATGAGCTCCATAAGAGCGATGAGATTATAATACAAAATATTCAAATAAATGATTATCTTGCAGATCTATTCACAAAGTCTCTTCCTACATCTACTTTTGAGAAATATGTTTACAATATAGGTATGTGTAGACTTGGAAGATTATTGTCTTTAGGGAGAGCAATAATATCTAAATAATCCTGAAGATTCAGACCTGAAGACATAATGGATGTACTATTTTCCTTACTAAGTTTTTTCCATCGGATTTTCTTAGCTAGTTAAGGTTATTCATGAGTCATCTAGTGCAACAAATGAATAAATATATGTCGTGTACTCTTTTTCTCGACTGTTTTTTTACAGGTTTTTCAGTGAGGTTTTTAACGAGGTATGCACATTGCGAAGCAATGACAAAAGGGGGAGCGTTATGAATGTATTTATTTATTGGATATTACTTAGGCTTTTTAGTTGATAGTATATCTTATATATATTTGAATCATTTATTTTTAAAAATACGTTGAAAGGGAAAAAAATTGCTCCCGTTCCTTTTTTTTCTCTTTGTTCTTATAGTTTTTTCTATACTTCATTCATCAATTCACAAGAATTCTACCATTTTTCCTTTTTAGTTTAATTGAAATTCTTTTTTTATTTAAATGTAATACTTGATCTTAAATGATATGTTGCCCACTTTATGCGAGCACTACGTGAGCATCGAGAATATTATATATCCTAATTGGGTAGATGAATCTATGGTTGAACTTATTCTTTTATATTTTAATTTATTATAATTTATATTTATTTTATAATTTCAACCATATGCTCCATCCACTAAATTAGGATATAAAATATTATTGGTGCTCTTGTGCTCATATAAGGTAGACAATATATCATTTCTCAAATGTTGACCATATGTATTCAAAACCAATCTAATTAAGAATAAGGTAGATATAATTGGATCAAAAGAAATATAAAGAGAACATTGAAATTAAAAGGAGTTAGGTTATCCATCTTCATTAATTCTGTGCGATGAGTATAAATGGTGCCCCAATTTTACAACTATAATAATAAATAAAAATATTAATAAAATTAAATATAAGTGTAAAATATGTCTAATGCCATCTTTATTTAAAATTTGTTCAAAATCTATAAATCCAAAAAAAAAAAAAAACTCATGTTCGCTTACTTGGAAATCATGAAAATTTTGATTATATTTATCAATGAATAAATCTTAAATGAAATAAACAATTTTAAATATAATATTAAATCAAAATGCATATCTATCATTTAAAGATAATCTCATAATTCTTTTTTATTTTTTAATCAAATTTTCCACTAAAAATTTCACAATCTAATTCAATTTAAGAACATTTTTTCAAATTCTTTCAAATAGACTAATTACAATTTCTTATTATAATATAATTAATATAATATTGTGAAGAGTATTTTGATACTTTATTATAGGTTTCATTTGAATTTTTAAACTTATACTTTATTCATTTTAATAGAGTTTAAAATGAATTTATTTATTTTGAGATTAATATAATTTTGTAAATTAAATACTAAAAAATTAATAATATATTAATATTAACATATACTATAAAATGGTGCCAATATTTTTGGGGCCTCAGTGCGGCGCACCTCCCGCACGGCCGGCCCTGAACCTGATTATTACCAACTAAACTAAATTCTTACCCGATTCCGACCGGTTCCAACCTGTTTCCGACCCCATTCCAACCCTGTTTGAGTTTGATCTGATTTATACCTTAATATATATTACCCAATTCCTACCTTAATAATTACTGATACTGATTCAAATAAATTGTATTTAGACATATTTCGACCTCAACACATTTTTAATTATTTTTTAAATTTTAAATTATATTCTTGTAATAAAATACATTTAATATACTTTTTTTTTATAATCTCATCATCATTACAATAATAATTGCTTTCCGGCTCAAACAAATCCCCATACTAAAAATTGTACTTGCGGGTATTTTTATGATATGTTCATAACCTTCAATAAAATATAATAATCAAAAGCTACAAAATAATATATGAATTGTATGAACTGATTATCATTACCTTATGTAGCATCGTTTGATAATAAAAACTGAAAAATGCTTTTGTAGCATGTTGATATAATCGTTGCTAAAGATGAATGAGATTATTGTGTATGCAAAATATTGATGTCAACGTTTATTTATAATAGACTAATAGTATATTAGTCCGAATTTATTGCCATCAATTGTGTCAAATATTTATGAATTGATTTCCATAATTTCCGTTAATCCCATATAAAATCAATTTGTGTTAATTCATTGTTTTGTTTCCATAATTCTCTTTCGAGGAGGGATCATGTAAAAAAAAAATCCCCCTGTGAGAAAAAAGAACGAATCATATCCATCAGATCTAAAAAAATCAATGGTTGATATTGAATCAAGCAACAACTAAAACGCAATGAAGCAACAAAATAATCAAGCAACAACTAAAGCACAATCAAGCAACATTGCAATCAAGGAACGACCTGAATGCTATCAAGCAATGACGTGAATGCAATCAAGCATCTCTCTCATTTTCTCACGTTAAGAATTTTCTCACTGGATCCGCTCCCATTCTCTTTCTTACCATATTAAATCAATTGCATAATAGTAACTTTTCATATGAGTAAGCGTGCTTATTTTTGGAAATATTTTTAGGAGGGAAAAAATATTTAAAGGTTATTAGAATAGATATGCATGAAGATAGACATGCAAAAGATATCTCCACTCGTTAACGATTTATTAATATCTTTTAATACTCTATATATACATGATCAATAAAACATACATTATTGAGGCAAATATTGTTGGTCTATCATGGTATCAGCCAAACCCTAGATCCTGACCTAATTCTCTCATCTCTCTCTCTCGTCGTTTTTCTCCCCTCACCTTCGATCATGGCCGACGTTCCCAACCCCGCTGCTGATCTGCTCCCTCTCTCTACTCTCGTGCATATGATTACTATCAAACTCGCGTCTTCAAACTATCTTCCTTGGCGTGGGCAACTTGTTCCGCTGCTTACTTGTCAAAATCTATTAGGGTACGTCGATGGCACGACACCCTCTCCTCCGACAATGCTCACCACCGCTGCTGGCGTCTCCTTGCCGAATCTGACGTTCCTCTCTTGGCGTCTCCAGGATCAACGCCTACTCAGCCTCCTTCTCTCCACTCTCTCCGAAGAAGCAATGGCTGAAACCCTAGACTGTACTTCCTCTCGTTCGGTCTGTCGCGCGCTTGAGTCCGCCTTCAGCCACAAGTCCAAGTCGCGCGAAATCCAACTCAAAGACGAGCTTCATCACTTGAAGAAGGGTTCTCGCACGGTGAAAGAATACGGTCGCTAGTTCAAAGCGATTTGTGATCAACTCGCTGCAATTGGATGCTCCGTTGATGACACCGACAAAGCGCATTGGTTTCTCCGTGGTCTCGGCCCATCCTTCGTCACCTTTTCAGCCGCACAGATGGCGCTCCCTACTCTTCCTTCTTTCAGTGACTTGCTCGCCAAGGCAGAAAGCTTCACCCTTTTCCAGGATTCTCTCGATGCTTCATCACCGAATTCTGTTGCTTTCTATGGGCAGCAGTCCACGTCCCCTTCCAGCCGAGACATTCTCGGCCCAGGTCCAGCCAACGCAAATTTGTCATCGTCAAAAAACAGCAAACGTGGAGGTAAACGCAAAAATCAGTAGCGCACCCCCCGTTGTCAGATTTGTTGGCTCGACGGTCACTATGCCATGTACTGTCCTCAACAATATACACAACAACCGTCCTCTAATTTGGCCGAGACCGTCACCGCCAACTGCTCTCTTTCCTCCTCCGATCATTCGGGCTGGTGTATAGATACTGGCGCATTGGCACACATGACACCTACTTCTTCAACCCTAGACAATGTCGCTTCTTATTCTGGTAACAAGCAAGTTGTTGTAGGTAATGGAAATCAACTCCCTATTTCTCATACTCGTACCCTAAATCTCTCCTCTAACATTCATTTATCTGATGTCTTTGTCATTCCTACTTTAACTAAAAATCTGTTATCTGTCAGCAAACTAACCAATGATTTCGCTGTTCTTGTCACTTTCTCACAATCTTCCTTTGTCATTCAGAACCGAGACACCCATCAAATCCTTGCCAAAGGACGTCATAAGGACGGTCTATATGTTCTAGATGAGAACTGCACGACTCTCCTTGCCGAAACAAGCAAATGCCAGTTGCAAGCCTCCATGGACTTATGGCACGCACGTTTGGGTCACATTCCTCCTGAGTCTTTACTTCATCTTAGCAAATTAGGGTTTATTCATCTTTCTAGACGCTCCTTATCCAGCAATCTTTGCAATTCATGTCAAGTTGCTAAAAGTTCTAGACTTCCTTTTCAAGTAAATGACAAACGCTCTTCTCATGTTCTTGATTTCATTCACTGTGATCTTTGATGGATTTATATACTGAAAGTATTATGATTGGTATATTATGTACAAGGTCGATTGGTTAATATACTGGGAATCATAAATGTTGTATGTTCATCTCCTTTCTGAATTAACAAACATGTGTTGCAAACACAATTATCCTCTTATCTCGTTGATTGGCAGATCATACGGTGTGTAGAAGATCACGGGAGATTGTATGGATAGTTTGACCTAGCGAGATACAAATGGTTATCACAGCTGAGACAGTTCCAGGATAAACTGTCGGTGTAGGCTGCAGCATACGCAGTAATAAGCATCTTATCTTGCATGGCTTGGTATGCTGGTGTGGGGAACACATTGATAAGGACCTAAGTCGAGATCGATTCTTTTATCTGACATTAAAAAAATCTAGATCTCTATGGCTTGATGAGATCCTAAGCCTATATGAAGGTACAGAAGTATATGCAGATTGTGTATTACTTTGAGTTGCAGTGAAAGGCTCTGGTTGAGCCTGTATATCTGTATCTTGGGTAATAGTAGTTTGTGTATGACTGTCTGGTATTGGAACTAGGTAACCACATCCAGTATAGGATGGTGACATTCCCTGAGCAGCTCAAAAGGTTCGTTATGCAAAAGTACTGCAGGCTGATTAAGTTCAAGCATAAGTGAAAAGGTTTGAGTGGATTGACTCATGAATATAAGATGTTAATTTATTAAATAGCTTGTCAGAGCTTAAATTAATTAACGAATGTCTGTAACCTTAATTGTGGGGATCTACCGAGCCCATGCAACCCGTACCTCAAAACGTGGTAGCAAATAGGTAGGACAGTATTGATTCTCTTGTGGAATGAATCAATATTAATTAATTAATTATATTCTGGGTTGAATATGGGAATTAATTAACTGTGAGGCCTTATTTGCTATTTGCATTCTGGTCCTTGGTCTGGCCCATGAAACTTAAGCCCAGTAGAAGTCCAGTATTTTCCTATAAATAAGCCTCAGTTCCTCATATCTCAACACACCACAAGATCATAAGTTGCACACAACAAACTTGAATTTGGGAGCTGTGGTGATCGACTAATCTGAGAAACGAGGAGAAAATTCTTCTTCTCAACCGGGCAAGGAATCTGAAGGGAATCTTCACCAGATATTCAGATTGAGTTGGGATACAGATCATAAGATCAGATCAGGAGGATTATCTTCTTTCTTCTCTCTCCTTCTTGTTTTTCGAAAATTACTTAATAATTTTCATAGATTTATTTCCTCAATCTGTTAGAAAATTAATCTTTGTGGGTGGGAAAAATATCAGGAGGAATCTCCGCGCACTCGTTCTTCAGAGTTTTGCAATCCAGGTATTCCGCATAAACCCCCTTATGCATATTCAATAGGAGCATGCTAGGATTAATCATAGGC
Organism: Plectranthus barbatus; assembly: GCA_026898455.1. Taxonomy (NCBI): domain Eukaryota; kingdom Viridiplantae; phylum Streptophyta; class Magnoliopsida; order Lamiales; family Lamiaceae; genus Plectranthus; species Plectranthus barbatus. Next base: position 407,209 of record JAPKLW010000400.1, on the reverse strand, counting down.
ATAGCAATTTATTTTTGATATTCTAATTAACAATCCATGGCAAATGGACTTCGTGATTCAGTTCACGAATCCCTTCAATTGGTATCAAAGCCAGGTTAAATTAATTGGCTCTATCGGAAAAAATAATATCGCCTATGATTTGCATGATAATTATTATTGAATGATTGCATGGGTTTTATGGATTGTATGGTTATTTTTTCGTCCTCGTGGTTCTCGGGTAAATCCGCCCATTTATAAGGATTCGTTTTTCACCACGAGATAAATCCTTGGTTAGAATTAGATTTTTAGATTGTAATTTGGTTTATTCAATGTAATCTTTTATTTAAAAATAAAATTAGTAAAACAAAGAACGAAGAACACAGGACGAAGAACACGAAGAACGAAAGATCGCACGACAGCACCGGCACGGCAGCAAGCCGTGCACGACGGTCGCGCGCGGCGGCGCACAGGCGGCCACGACGGCGGCGCAACCGCGCGGAAACACTATGGTTTCAGGGCACGGCGTGCACGCGTGACGAGTAGCAGCCGCGTGGCCAAGGCTGGCAAGGCACGGTGCGGGGCCCTAGGGCCGGGGACGCGAGGGGCGGCTGGGCAGGAGGCCGGGACGGCGGCGGCGCGGCAGGGGCGAGAGGCGCGCACGCGCAGCGGCAGAACGCTAGGTTCCATGCGCGCGGCAGTCCTGCGTAGCCCTGCGCGCAGCACCGGCGGTGCTTCTCCCTCCCTTCGGTCGGCGTCGACAGGGGCCAGGTGGTGCAGGCGGCGGCTCGTGGAGCAGGGGCGCGGGCTGGGGGCGCGGGCTGGGGGCGGTGCGGCAAAGGTGGTTCGCACGCGTAGCGCAAACCCTAGGGTTTGCATGCTGCGCGCGTGTCTTTTACGTCGCGCTCCCTGCGCGTTTTCTGGCGAGTCGTGGTGGCCAATGGTGGAGAAAATGGTGCACGGCAGTTTGGGCAACGGTCAGTGCAAGCCAGGGCGGTGGGATTCGAAATGGGCGACGGTCGGAGGAGGCGGAATTGTGGGCTGCAACCATGCACGTGCGTGCATGGCTATTGCGCGATCCCGAGAGCCCTCGCGGCAGCGGCGAGTTGCCGACAGCGGTGGTTCGCCGGTGGTGGCTCGTCGGGCCGAGTTCTTGCGGGCTATTGGGCTTGCAATGTGTAACCAGGCCTGCGATTTGGTTAACTGGCCCAGTTGTCCAATTTTCTGATGGATCAAATCTTGGAGGTCCAGATTCAGAAAATAAATTCAGATCACAGTCTAAGTAGTGGGAGCCCAGTCGAAGATCTGTAAAAGTAATTCCAACGTGTAATAGTTAGAATTATTATTTTTATTATCATGGGGCCATGAGGACATTTTTTATTTGTTTTATTATTTGTCTTCGCGTGATATATGTGTTTAAAATTAATTGCGCAGCATATAAACATGTTGTAGATAATAGGAGCACGTTTATTGCTTTTATTTACAGCTTTAAAGCATGCTATGTGATTTATTTTCTGTAATTAATTATAACTATAAATTCGGGGTTCATGCTATGCATGATAGAATTTTAGCAGTGTTATAATTATGGCTACATAAAATAATCTGTGCAATTGAACCTTATGAATTAAAAATTACTAAGCTCATAATTTAGTAAGACCTCCACAAAGCGATCCTTTATTGGAAGTGGGTAATTTATAAGGTAAACGTCTGCATGTGTAGCTTACTTAATTTATTATTCAAAAGTTCTAATAGATAGGATTTCTTAAAACAAACATTTATTTCATGTGAGAAGTGGGAGTTCATGCGTAAACGTCTACAAGACAACCTTATTATAGGGATCAGGTGTGTTCTAGTAGATCCTTGATGCGGCTAAAAGTTCAATCAAATTAAACCTCTAACTACACAAGAATAAAATTTGTCAAATCCAGGTCCTTCCCCGCTTCGCCCGCTAGAATACCGAGATACTATAGCAAAGTCCTATAGCTAGGCATGATTCAATCGTTGAGTAGTTTCTAACAATCTAAGCATTCAATCTAAACCTATGCTAACAATATATGACAAACATTGAATTAGACCAACAATCAAATTCTCAAATTAGGAAGATAGGATGTTGAGATGAGTGTAGATGCAATCAAATTAGGTTAATCATTGATGTAAACACATTTTAATCCCAAGGAGATTGAGCAATCGACCCTACACTCGTTAACCCCTTGTCACGGCGAGCTAACGTTTGATGATCTAAGACTTGCAAACCATCACGTTATTAAGCCCTAGACCACTCCAAATAGTTCATCAATTATTGCCCTAGGACCTAGCACCGCACATGGATTGGAACTAAAATTGTATGAATCTACACTATTCATGACGATTCCGCCCGCGTATTGGCTGCAGCGTTCACATCAACTACCTCCTAAGCTGGCTCTTACCTACACCTAGGAGGTAAGGAACAAGTTCTAGTGCAATTCAAGCTCTCAAAGGAAAGTAAACAAACAATTCTCAAACCAAATGATCATGCAACCTTACTCAAATCAACATCCAAAATGAATTACAACATCATACCTTTCAATTGTACAAATACAAAGTTGAATTCAATTACATCCATTACAATTTGAAAAGTAGAGATTGGAATCTTCCCCAATTGGATTTGTATGCCTTGATCTACCACCTTGAATCTTCACTTCTCTTCCAAGGATTGGTGAATTAAGCTCTTAGATACCCTTGGTGGAAGTTTGGAAGGGATGGAAATGGGAATCGTAGAGAGAATTTAGGTAGAAGTTATCTAAAATTATTCAAAGTTATGAAAATAACCGTTTTTCCCCCTTTTATAATGAGTAAACAGGGCCTCGGATCGCCCGAGCCAAGGTTGGCTCGCCCGGGCGAGCCCATAACTGAAAATCGCCAAAACTGCCAAAATCCCGCTCTGGCTCGCCCAAGCCAAAATGGGTCGACCGAGCCAACCCTCTGAAATGGGTGGCTCGGTCGAGCAATGCAGAGATCGGCCGAGCCAACCCCCTGTTGGGGAGCTCGACCGAAATTCTCACTGGCCGTGATCACGCCTAACAGGAAATCGGGCGATTTTCCTCCAAAACTCCACCAAAAGTGTTGTTTTATGCCCAAAACACTTCCTACAACATTTCAAACATGAAAACACAAAAACAAGACAAAAGAACAACGAAAACATATGATATGAGGGTAAAATGGCCACAAACATGCACGCGCACACATCGAAAAATAGGTCATTTTACGCACATATCAATCCTTATATGGGTTGGCTTTGGTGGTAAGCTAGCTTAGATGTTATCCAGAGTATAACTCATTTGTGATGTCCCTGCTTAGTAGGATAATATGGTCTTACGTTAGTCTCCAATTATTAATTCCATTTATCTAAGGAACCCGGGCATGGATTGGAATTAAAGGACTGGAATTGAAAGATGCAGTCTGGTTAAGTGTTTTGTTGTAAACGTCCACATGTGTGGCTTGCAATAGTAATACTTAGGCAAATTGGAGGAAACATTAATATTGCTTTATCATAAGGTTTTTAATATTTAATTGTTTCAATTGTTTGCGACTATGTTTTAATTTCTGCTTTAATTTATTGTTTTCAGACATGTCTTTACGAAATATGATCAATATCTTAGCACAAAACTAATTAACCGGTCCCAATTTCCAAGAATGGAAACGCAACTTGGATTACATCCTTGTCGCAGAGGAACACAAGTTTATCCTTGTTAAGCCTCGTCCGGCTGCTCCCACTAATGCATCGACTGATGAGGAAAGGAGCTATTATAACAAGTGGCTCAAGTCAAACAATATAGTGAAATGCTATATGATGACTACCATGTCCAAAGTACTTGCACAACAGCATCATTAATATGATAATGCTAGTGATATAATGGACAGCCTCACAGCGACCTATGGTGAGTCAGACCGAGCTGTCAGATTCAATCTCATGAGGGAAATTGTGGGAAAGAAAATGGCAGAAGGTAGCTTGGTCAGAGAGCACGTGGTCGGCATGACTCACCTTATGGATGAGCTAACGCTGCACGGAGGTGGTATCGATGCGGAAGCGCAGGTTGATATCATTCTCAACTCTCTGCCAAAGTCCTTTGAGAACTTTAGACTGAATGCTGTCATGAACAAGAAAGAGTACACACTTAACGAGTTACTCAATGACTTGATTGCAGCGGAATCAGTAATGCAACCAGAAAAGGTTGATTTGGCTACTTCTAGTAACCGTCCTGTTGTGCTGGTTGGCAAGATGAGCAAATGAATGTTTAAGAAGAAAGTCAAATGTAAAACCTCTGGGAGAAAGTAAAAAAGGACACCGGGCGTGCCTGCTAAAAGGGACAAGTGTTTCAGGTGTGGCAAGGCTGGTCAATGGAAGAAAGATTGTCAAGTTGGGAAGACTGGACAAGGTGCGTCATGTGCATTTCTAATGGAAACATGTTTAGCATCGGTTTCTACCCATTCTTGGGTAGTGGATACTGGAGCTACTGATTATGTTTGTTATACTTTGCAGGGTTCAGGCCGACAAGGTAGCTGAAGCATGCTGAGATAACCATCTCAATGGGCAGCGGAGAGCGAGTCTCAGCAGTAGCCATTGGAGATTTTACTCTATGCTTTGAAAACAATGTTTTGATTTTGAGAGATGTTTTATATGTGCCGGTTTTTCGGCGGAACTTAATTTCAGTTTCCAAGTTATTTAGTGATGGATATTCAGTTATTTTTGATAGTGGAGTTTCTATCATTGGTAATAACGGTGTTATCTGTCATGGCAAATTGATTGACTCTCTCTATATCATTAATTGTATGCATAAATCTTCCTTGAATGTTTCAAACTCATCCAATAATAATAATCATTTAAAGAGAAAATTTTCTTCCGATGAGGATCAAACATATCTCTGGCACTTGGGACTAGGTCACATCAATCTAAAGAGGATTAAAAGATTAGCATACGATGGGCTCTTGGATTCTTTTCAAGTGGTACCGCATCAAATCTGTGAATCCTGTATAGAGGGAAAGATGACGACCAGGCCTTTTAAGGCAAGTCAATCTCAAACAGAGGATGTGTTGGAATTGATCCACTCTGACTTATGTGGACCAATGTCCATGAAAGCTCGTGGAGGTTATGAGTACTTCGCCACATTCATTGACGATTACTCAAGATTCGGATATGTCTATTTGCTTCGCCACAAGTCTGAATGCTTTGAGAATTTCAAAGAATTTAGGACTGAGGTAGAAAAGAAGCTAGGTTAGACTATCATGACACTACGATCAGATCGTGGTGGAGAATACCTCAGTAACGAGTTCTTGCAATACTTGTCAGACAACGGGATTACATCCCAGTGGACTGCACCAGGAACCCCTCAACAAAATGGTGTAGCGGAAAGAAGAAATAGAACTCTCTTAGAAATGGTCAGGTCGATGATGAATTATGCAAGCTTGCCAATTTCGTTTTGGGGATATGCCTTGGAGACAGCAGCCTACTTGCTTAACCTGGTACCTTCTAAATCAGTTCCTAAAATGCCTCTGGAACTCTGGTATGGGCGAAAGCCAAGTTTGAACAGAGTGAGGGTTCGGGGATGTCCAGCATATGTCCTGACAAAGGAACCTGATAAGTTAGAAAGTAGGTGTAAGCTGATGTTGTTTGTAGGATATCCCAGGCAAAAGAAAGGTGGTTACTTTTATTGTCCTGAGAATCAAAAAGTCGTTGTTAGTACCAACGCAAGATTCTTGGAGGACGAGAATGTAAGAAACCACAGATCCAAGAGTGAAATTATCCTCCACGAGCTTGAGGATAAGGAAGCAATTCCATGAAGAAAGCCCAGTGTAGTGGTAAATCCACCTGTAACAGGTGAGGCTATACCAACACTGCCACTAATGCAACGCATGGGACCAACGCGTACTGTGCCAACTAATAACATGGTTCAGATGCCTCGTCGCAGTGGGAGGGTTGTCCACCAACCCGAAAGGTATATGTTTGTGGGAGAGTCCTCTGACTTGATCCCGAAAAATGGACTGGATGATACCGATCCCTGGACATATGACGAGGCGGTATCTGATAAAGATGCGGACAAATGGCTGATCGCCATGGATTCGGAAATAGAATCTATTACGGCTATGGATGTATACCAAAAAACTGATTTGCCAGATGGCTGTCGAGCCATAGGGTGCAAATGGGTATACAAAAGAAAGAAAGGAGCGAATGGTGAAATTACAGCTTTCAAAGCAAGGCTGGTGGCTGATCGATGCTAAATCTGCATACAAATTCTAGCAAAGGGCAAATAAATTTATAATAACCCAAAGGTTGTCGAACCCACAGGGATAGTGCAACGAGGGAGAATCATGTATTGAATATGGTTTTCAAAACTTTTGTTTGGGCAAATCAAACATTGAGGGTTTTGGTTTTTCAAAACAAATAATTTAAAGGGATAAAAACAAATATTAAAAATCACAGATTCTAGGGAAATCTTTCAATCTGATCAACATGCAAGAAACAAATATTCAAACCCAGAAAAGATATTTTGGTGGAAAATCTATTAGTGTGGACTCAATTCCTTGGTCGGACAGATAATCAAAAATATTAAACCCTAACTTCCTATTACTAACCTTCACCTCTCGGTCCTTCGATTAATAACTGTAACCTACCTCAATCTTCATCTCTCGATCCTTCAATGAGAATAGATTTAAAACAAAACATAGGATTTAAACCAATTAAAAAGGGTTTGAATTATTGAATCAAAACATGCATCACAGATGGAGAAACCCTAGAACCTGTTAGGGTTCTAGCCTAACATATTGAAAGTAAACATTGCAGGAAAAAGTAAAGATTGCATTGAAATCAATAAAGGTTCAACAAAAACTAAAGAGGAATTCTCAAAAATATAAAGTGAAAACAGAAAATTAAAGATAGAACAATGTGTAGAAGGTGGAACAAAACAAGAACCAAAAGAACCACCCTAATTCTGAGCTAAATATGAGTTTATATAGTAGTAGGGTTGAGGCCTTGGATGGTTGGAATTTCCTTCTTGAATTGATGGCTTCAAAAGGAATGATTTTCTTGGTTGAAACTTCCCTTTTGGGGTCTTCATTGCTTCCAAATTGATGTGTAACTTGAATCCCAAGCAATTCTCGCCCAAAATATGTGAAAATCTTGCAGAATCTCGCCAAAACAGCTCGCCCCGGTCGAGATGAACATTTCCCCGGTCGAGATAGCCTTCAACTCGGTCGAAATAGAGACCAATTTCGTCACTTTCGACCCTTCTGTGCAGTCTCACGATTTTGGCCATAACTTTCACTCCCAAACTCCGATTGACCCAATTCCAGTTGCGTTGGAAAGATAATTCAAAAATCTTTCAAATGACATGCCCCATTAGCTCAGATTATATCTGTGGAACAAGTTGTGACTGTTTCTTTGAACATCTACTGTTTTCAGTACGGGTTTCTATTTAATTTGGCCTAAAACCTGTGAAATCTTACCATGACAAGCATAACACCCTCTAATATATACTCATGCTCAATTTAGTCAAGAAAAAAAACTAAAATGCATAAAAGAAAAGAGAAACAATGCGATAAGAGAGTAGAAAAACGAGCTTTTCAAACCCCCCAAACTTAAACACTTGATTGTCCTCAATAAACAAAAGAAAGAATCAAAAGCTCAAGCAGAAGAGTAGTGCAATGCCTGACAAGATTCATCTCATTCAAACTCGTAAATTTACTAAACATCAGCATTTTTTAAAAAATCAGAAAATCTGTAAACTGTGGAAGACTCACATGGGAAGTGTTTCGCTCATTCACTCAAGTGTTTTTGATAATTATGATATCACACAAAAGTCATGCAAATCAAGTTCTACCATAGGCTTGCAAATATTCTCAATCTCCACTGCAAATATGTGCACACAAGTCTAAGATCAGAAAGGACTTTATTCAAGGTTGTAATGTAGGCTTTTTAGTAAAAGGTTGGGAAATATATGGCCAAGTGACTAAAATCAATTGATTTGATCACTCTCAACAAATCAAAACCACTATCTATTGATATCCACCCATCTCCTATAATATTCAACTTAAACCATGGCTCTTTTATTTCTTTTTTTTTTTTCACATATCCTTTTATGCTCTAAACAATTTTGATTATACATTTGAGCTTATAAGGATTAAACACAACAATTATTTATTTTATTTTTTTTCTAGAGCCCAACCTTATCTTTTGCTTTTACCTTTTTAATAATATCTTATCCTTTCTCAAACAAATCCCAACCCACTCTCATAAACAAGAGTTGATTTCCCTATTTATTTCCAACTCATAGACAAAGAAAGAAAATATCATAGGCTCAAAAGGGCTGACTAGGGATAACATTTAATTAGGACAGTGTATGGGAAAATAGGCCAAACAAAGATGGCCTAAAATCACTTCCTAAACTTGTGCACACTAGCAGTCTTGAAAAAGAAACAGAGCAAGTTCTAGAGAAACTCATCATTGCAAACACACTCAAAATCGAAATTCAGGCTCAAAAACTCACACTTAGGACAATTTTTCTTCCACTGTAAACATCAAATCATCATCTATCTATCATGCCAATGCAAGTATCAAAACAAGTAATCATGCGGTATTCACATCCATGGGCATACTCGACTACTATCACAATCAACGCAAACTAAAGTCAATCAATTCTAATCTCGCATTCTTGTTAGGGTTATCATGCTCAACTCCCACAATTGCTTTATTCAAACAAACTTCTAATGCAAAAATTAAGAAAAAGCATATAAAAAGATAGAATGTAGTTTCAACACCCTAAATCTTCATCCCCCAAACTTATTCGAAAAGCAGAGAGAATAAGTTTGGAGATCAGATTCAGAAATTGAAATTGTACCTCAATTGTTGGCCTCAGACACCAACTTTTTATCTTCTTTCTTCAAACCTCTGACCGGCGTGGATTTTAGTGTTCTGGCACTCCATCTCGACCGTGGCAAGCTCTACCTCGGCTGGGATGGAGCCTTCTTGTCGACCCCCTTCTCGGTCAAAGTGTTCCACATCTCGTACCTCTGTCTCGGTCGTGGCTGACTATGCCTCGGTCGAAAAAGAACTCAAAACTTGTTTTTATTTTTCAACAGACAGAAAAGTGAAAGTAACAAAATAAAAATAACTCAAAAATAATCAAAGAAAAATAGAAAAACACAATGGGTTACCTCCCATTCAGTGCCTTATTTACCGTCGTGGCTCGACTCAGCTCAGCTCACCAAGGCAGTCGAGTCCAGACTCGTCCACCCCTTGAGTCAATCATGAAGACTTTCCGGTTCTGAATGACCGTGGTGTACTCGGAAGGAGGCAGCTTAATTGCCGATTTCACCGCTCCATTTCCTCGTTCCCACCGGATTGCTTCTTCTTCTTCCTCCGGTGTCTCATCACTTTCTTCTTCTTCTTCTTCTTCTTCTTCTTCAGTAGCAGTGATCTGGTTGCACTCCCTTTTCCTCTTGTTCATGTCTATGCAGAAGGTGATAGATTCTTCATTCCCCCTCAAGGTGATCTCTCCCTTTTTGCAGTCGATCAAAACACCAGCTGTGTCGAGGAACTCTCTTCCCAGGTTCATTGGTGTGTTGGCATCTTCCTTCATCTCAAGAACAATGAAATCTGCAGGGAAAATAAGGTGACCAACATGAATAAAAACATCTTCTACGATACTTTTGGGCTTGGACACAGATCGGTCCGCCATCTGGAGTGTAATCGTAGTAGCTCTCATCTCTCCAATTTCCAGCTTCTTGTAAATGGACCAGGGCATCAGGTTGATGCTCTCCCCGGTGTCACAAAGCACATTCTGGAATTCTTTCCCTCCTATCTCAATAGGTATCGAGAAGCTTCCTGGGTCAGACCTATTGATCGGGATCTGCTTCTGTAGGAGTAGGTTGCATTCCTCATGAATCCTCACTGTCTCGTTCTCCATGAACTGCTTTTTCTTGCTCATCAGCCTCCTTAGGAATTTCATGTATCCCGGGATTTCCCTGAGAGCTTCAACAAGAGGTATGTTAATGTTCACTTTTTTCAAAGTTTCAACAAACCGAGTGAATTTAGAATCTTCCCTTTTCTTTGCAAATCTCTGCGGGAAAGGCATGGGAGCAACTGGATCAACTCTTCTTTCTTCCTTCTCCTTCTCTTTCTCACCCAGTCTGGGCTTCTGTTTCGACCGGGATCCATCTGTCACGGCCGTCCTTCTTTACTTCTGCCCCGGCCGTGTCTGGCTTGTCTCAGCCGGGCTGGCCTGCTCTGTCTCGGTCGTGTTAGCTTCGGTCTCGGCCGTCCTGCTCCTGTCCACCTCGACCGGGATGTGACCTATCTCGGTCGAAATAGAGAGGTCTTCCACGAGATTTTCCTCCTCTGTTTCACTCAATCCTCCTTCCGGGTTGCTCGGACCTTCATACTTCCTTCCGGATCGCAGCGAGATGGCATTCAGTGACTTCGCATTTGCTAGATTTGTCTCCGTCATGCTCGGAAGTTGGCCCGGCTTGTGCTGATTTCCCAAGGTGGTGGCAATCTGACTCAATTGGGTGTCTATCATCTGCAGATGCTTTGTCATCAGTTGCATGTGATTGGCCATCCCTTTCACTTCATTCTCCACCTTGCCGAATCTGTTGTCTGAGCTCTTTATAAATTTTTCCAGTGTCTCTTCCAGCACAGACTTCTTTCTCTCCACGATCTCACCTCCTGTACTTACATCAAAACCAGGTGGAGGGTGTTCTGCAACAGTGGGGTTAGCATAAGAAAAACCAGGGTGAGATCGCCCATGGTTGTAGTTATACCCCTGATTACCTCGGTAGTTATTGTGATAACCACCTCCTTTGTAATTTACCTCCAAATTCGTAGCTCCAGATGAACTGCTTGCTCCCCGGTTGATGTAGTCAGCCTCCACCAGAACAATCGCCATGCTTGGCTCACTAGTAACAGCAGCAACCTTAGCAGTTCCCAACTTCTCAATTTCCTCTCGGAGCTTCTTCACCTCCGCAACCACATCAAACTCCGACTTCGTCTCTACTGCTTTTACTGGCATCTGTCTCTCAGTCGGCCACTGGTGGCTGTTCAGGGCCATGTCTGCCAACAGCCTCATGCTCTCTGCACCACTCTTCTTCATCAGGATCCCGCCAGCAGATGCATCCACCATCTCCTTCATGTGTGGGTTCAGACCCTCATAGAAATGGCAAACCTGCATCTCGAGATCGATTCCGTGTCCAGGGCAGAGTTGCAGGAGCTCCTTGTACCTCTTCCAGGCTTCATGTAAAGATTCATCATACAACTGCTTGAATGTAGTGATGGCCACTTTCCTCTTCAACACCAGGCTCGGTGGGAAGTAGTTAGTGAGGAATTCTGCTCGAAGCTCCTCCCATGTCCCAATTTGGCTTTTATCAAGCCCAGCATACCAAGACCTCGCCTCGTCTCTGAGTGAGAATGCGAAGAGTCTCATCCGGATGACGTCCTGGGGGACTCCATTCTGCTTCACAGTGTCGCACACCTCGATGAATAGATTGAGGTGGGCGTATGGATCTTCAACGGCATTCCCCCCAAACTGGTTCTGCTGCACCATCTAAATCAGCCATGTGCGCAGCTCAAAGTTGTTGGCGTTGATGCCAACCCTGAATCCAACCTCTTCCTGCTGTGGTAAGAATCGGTCCAAGATGGACCTCTGTGGCACCACCACCTGTCTTTCATTCAGTTCTGCCAATCTTGCGGCTTGCTCCGCCTGGATGGCTAGGGCTGTAAGAAGTTGCGCCCTTATTTGCTGCACCTCATCAACAAACTGCCTCTGCTCTTCCGGTGTCATGTTCTGAAGCGGGGCTTCCGGGTTTGCTTCCATCTCAAAATTCATCTTCTTTCCCTTCTTTCTGTTGTTTCTGTAGGCTGCTTCGATCTCAGGTATAAAGGGCTCAAGTATCTTCCCTTTGTTCCGCGTGTTCATGCACCTGCACAGAAAACGAGGAAAAATCAGGTTGTCCTGGCCGTGGCAGATCCTGTCTCGACCGGGATAGAGAATTCATCTCGACCATGGTGGGACTCACCTCGGCCGAAATAGACGCAACACAAAAGAAAACTCACGCGAATGAAAACACATCAACAGACCCAAAAACAAAGAAAAACAACACCAGACTCGAAAAATCAAAAAAAAGAAAATACAATTCAATCTAGAAGTTCTTCAAACAATCCAGTAATAACTCGTCGTCTGACTATCTCCGGCAACGGCGCCAATTTGATCGATGCTAAATCTGCATACAAATTATAGCAAAGGGCAAATAAATTTATAATAACCCAAAGGTTGTCGAACCCATAGGGATAGTGCAACGAGGGAGAATCATGTACTGAATATGGTTTTCAAAACTTTTGTTTGGGCAAATCAAACTTTGAGGGGTTTGGTTTTTCAAAACAAATAATTTAAAGGGATAAAAACAAATATTAAAAAGCACAATGTTGGGAAATTTGGCTAAGTTTCCTTTCCCCAGTAGCTACTTGTTTAGATTCTAGTTTTGGTGTTTTGGTGGATCAAATCCTAAGTCCTACCAGCGTCAGTTTGTCTCTAGAATAGCTCTAGTCTCAAATGTAAAGTCCTGTTTAGGTCTTTTGAGTTGTAAGTCGCAGCTGATCAAGACTCATGCTGGCACTGTTCACCAGCATGAGAAGTGCTTACCACTGGTTACTGTTCACCAGTTGGAAAAGTCTCATCCGAAGGCGGCTGACAAAGACTCGTGCTGACACTGTTCATCAGCATGAGAAAGAGCTAATGACTGGCTACTGTTCACCAGTTGGGAAGGATTTCACCAGCAGGCGGCTGACAAATCCTACCAGCAGAATACGTGTTCTCACTGACACTATTCACCAGCGGTGAAGCCACCAGTCATGGGAGATTCCAAGAGTTAACATCAGACATATTGGTAGACTTAGATTGTGCCAGCGCAAGTCACCAGCAGAGACTGCCAGCACAAGATCACCAGAATGATCTACCAGTCGGATGTTACCAGCAGAATTCCAGATTCTCTCTCCCAGAGTCTTAGAGACAAAAAGAAGATTCGTCTGAGGAATAAACTGACAAAGTATGACTTAAGGGAGGATACCTTAAAGTCTATCAGTTCAAGACACCAGTTCCGATTCCTCGTACTGACGAATAGTGCCGTTCTGACATAAAGAGATCAATGTCAGATAAAGTGGACAAAAGCATGGCACTTTCAGGAAATTCCTACCTGCCGCCGTCTGAAGGACATGCGAGGACAGAGACCTTTTCCGGATGTGTCCAAACGGCTAGAAGATTTGAATGGGATCCCGCGTCTATAAATAGGTCGGAACTACCAACATTTAAGACGCCTGCTTCCTGACATTCAATACTCTTCACCTACCGAAAGACTGAAAATTTATTACGCTCAAGCAAGTAGAAGCAAAACACTTTCGAGGCCTTTCTAAAGGCTATCCGTGTGTTGATTTATTCAAACACGAGACTTCAAGCTTCCAGCTTGTAAGTTACTGATCTCTTTGGTGTTCTTTCTCTTCTGAGGAAGTTCACAGCAGCTCTTGTGCCAGCCAGCACTTGAGTTATTACGGGCTTTTGCCGTATTGAGAAGATACGTTCTTGGGAGAACTAAACACCCAGTGAAGCTGTGGAGGTTGAAGTGACGTGCTCGCACTCCACCAGCTGATCAGAGTTGAAGAAGGAAACAAGACCGGGAGCGGTTGATCTAGCGAAGTGGTGGACAAGGGTCGCACCAGCTAGAGATAGATCGTAGGCAACTTGTACCTGATTACTCTATAGTGAATTTCCAGTGCTACGACTGGAGAGTGGACGTAGATCAGTTGATCGAACCACTATAAATCCTTTGTCTTTTATCAGCTTTCTGCATTTCATACTGATTTAAAACCCAGCACCCAAGTGCTGGTGTATATCTGAAAACTGATATAACTGTGTAAACAAGGCTAAAAATATTCTAAGTCTTGACTTACCAGCTGACAAGGTCCCAGTCAGCTGAGTAACCAGCAGAGTGCAAGAAACGATTAACCACATTTTCCGCTGCTAAGTTATACCCTGATAATCCAGGACCAACACACAAATTCTAGGGAAATCTACGAATCTGATCAACATGCAAGAAACAAATATTCAAACCCAGAAAAGATATTTTGGTGGAAAATCTATTAGTGTGGACTCAATTCCTTGGTCGGACAGATAATCAAAAGTATTAAACCCTAACTTCCTATTACTAACCTTCACCTTTCGGTCCTTCGATTAATAATTGTAACCTACCTCAATCTTCATCTCTCGATCCTTCAATGAGAATATATTTAAAACAAATCATAGGATTTAAACCAATTAAAAAGGGTTTGAATTATTTAATCAAAACAAGCATCACAAATGGAGAAACCCTAGAACCTGTTAGGGTTCTAGCCTAACGTATTGAAAGTAAACATTGCAGGAAAAAGTAAAGATTGCATTGAAATCAATAAAGGTTCAACAAAAACTAAAGAGGAATTCTCAAAAACATAAAGTGAAAACAGAAAATTAAAGATAGAACAATGTGTAGAAGGTGGAACAAAACAAGAACCAAAAGAACCACCCTAATTCCGAGCTAAATATGAGTTTATATAGTAGTAGGGTTGAGGCCTTGGATGGTTGGAATTTCCTTCTTGAATTGATGGCTTCAAAAGGAATGATTTTCTTGGTTGAAACTTCCCTTTTGGGGTCTTCATTGCTTCCAAATTGATGTGTAACTTGAATCCCAAGCAATTCTCGCCCAAAATATGTAAAAATCTCGCAGAATCTCGCCAAAACAGCTAGCCCCGGTCGAGATGAACATTTCCCTGGTCAAGATGGATCTGCCCCGGTCGAGATAGCCTTCAACTCGGTCGAAATAGAGACCAATTTCGCCACTTTCGACCCTTCTGCGCAGTCTCACGGTTTTGGCCATAACTTTCACTCCCGAACTCCGATTGACCCGATTCCAGTTGCGTTGGAAATCTAATTCAAAGATATTTCAAATCTATTTCTTTGAACATCTGCTGCTTTCGGTACGGGTTTCCATTGTATTTAGCCTAAAACCTGTGAAATCTTACCATGACAAGCATAACACCCTCTAATATATACTCATGCTCAATTTATTTAAGAAAAAAACTAAAATGCATAAAAGAAAAGAGAAACAATGCGATAAGAGAGTAGAAAAATGAGCTTATCAGTGGCGAAGGGTTATAGTCAGAAAGAAGGTGTAGACTATGACGAGACCTTCTCACCGGTAGCCATGCTTAAGTCCATTCGTATACTCCTAGCCATAGCAGCACATAAGGACCTAGAAATCTGGGAGATGGATGTCAAAACCGCGTTTCTGAACGGGTACCTTGAAGAAGGTAGGGACATCTATATGCAACAACTAGAAGGTTATGTGCAGAACGGCGAAGAACATTTGGTCTGGAAGCTAAGGAAGTCGTTGTACGGACTTAAACAAGCTTCACGGTCATGGAATCTGCATTTTTTATGAAGTGATTAAATCCTATTGATTTGCACAATGTTCAAACGAGAGTTGCATGTACCATCTATGTGTCAGCGGAAACGTGGTGTTCCTTGCACTTTATGTAGATGATATTCTCCTATTTGGTGACAATGTGGAAATATTGTCGGGCATAAAGGGGTGGTTATCTGAACAGTTTCATATGAAGGACCTTGGTTAGGCAGGATACATCCTAGGGGTAAAAGTATTGCGGGAGCGCAATAAGAGGATGCTGACCTTGTCTCAAGGGTCATATGTGGATACTGTGATTGCCCGTTTCAGCATGCAAACTGCCAAGAAAGGTCTGTTACCCTTTAGACATGGCATATATCTTTCCAAGGATCAGTGTCCGATGACACAAAGGGAGAAAGATGAAATGAGGAACGTGCCGTATGCATCGGCCGTGGGGAGCCTCATATATGCAATGCTATGTACGAGGCCAGATATCTGCTTTGCTGTATGCATGGTAGTGAGATACCAGTCTAACCCTGGACAGGCGCATTGGACCGCAGTAAAGCACATACTCAAATACTTGAAAAGGAATAGAGACTGTCTCGTCTATCAGTGTGAGGAGTTGTGCCCTGTGGGTTATACTAATTCAGATTTCCAAGCAAACCGAGATGAAAAGAAGTCCACCTCTGGCTATGTGTTTACATTAGGAGGTGGGGCCATATCATGGAGGAGTGCATTGCTGACTCCACCATGGAAGCAGAATATGTGGCAGCTTCTGAAGCTTCGAAAGAAGCAGTATGGTTTCGAAACTTCCTTCTGGAGTTGGACGTGATTCCTAAGCTGCCCAAGACCATCACGGTATATTGTGATAATTCAAGAGCTGTGGCTAATTCAAATGAACCACGAACTCACAGAGAAACAAAACACATTGAAAGGAAGTACAATATTATACGAGAAATCATAGCAAGGGGTGATGTGCTAGTAGAGAAGATTGATACAAAAGATAATCTAGCGGATCCATTCACAAAGGCTCTGCCTCAAAGGTCTACGAGATGCATGCACGTAACCTTGGGCTGAGGGCAAAGCTAACCATTTTGAACGATTGATGTAATAGCTAGATTAGTTTAGACGCGTTATACTCTGGAAAACACATGTATAATGTTTTGAGTATAAGTGGGAGATTGATGGATTTATATAATGAAATCATTTGATTGGTATATTATGTACAAGGTCGATTGGTTAATATACTGGGAATCATAAATATTGTATGTTCATCTCCTGTCTGAATTAACAAACATGTGTCACAAATGCAATTATCCTCTTATCTCGTCGATAGGGAGATCATACGGTGTGTAGAAGATCACGAAAGATCGTATGGATCATTTGACCTAGCGAGATATAAATGGTTATCACAGCTGAGACAGTTCCAGGATAAACTATCGGTGTAGGCTGCAGCATACGCAGTAATAAGCATCTTATCTTAGATGGCTTGGTATGCGGGTGTGGGGCACACATTGATAAGGACCTAAGTCGAGATCAATTCTTTTATCTGACATTAAAAGAATCTAGATCTCTATGGCTTGATGAGATCCTAAGCCTATATGAAGGTACAAAAGTATATGCAGATTGTGTATTACTTTGAGTTGCAGTGAAAGGCTCTGGTTGAGCCTATATATCTATATCTTGGGTAATATCAGTTTGTGTATGACTGTCTAGTACTGGAACTAGGTAACCACATCCAGTATAGGATGGTGACATTCCCTGAGCAGCTCAAAAGGTTCGTTATGCTAAAGTCCTGCAGGCTGATTAAGTTCAAACATAAGTGAAAAGGTTTGAGTGGATTGACTCAGGAATATAAGATGTTAATCAATTAAATAGCTTGTCAGAGCTTAAATTAATTAACGGATGTATGTAACCTTAATTGTGGGGATATACCGAGCCCATGCAACCCGTACCTCAAAACGTTGTAGCAAATAGGAAGGACAGTATTGATTCTCTGGTGGAATGAATCAATATTAATTAATTAATTATATTCTGGGTTGAATATGGGAATTAATTAATTGATAGGCCTTATTTGCTATTTGCATTTTGGTCCCTGGTCTGGCCCATGAAACTCAAGCCCAATAGAAGTCCAGTAATTTTCTATAAATAAGGCTCAGTTCCTCAGATCTCAACACACCACAAGATCATAAGTTGCACACAGAAAACCAGAATTTGGGAGCTGTGGTGATCGACTAGTCTGAGAAACGAGGAGGAAATTCTGCTTCTCAACCGGGCAAGGAATCTGAAGGGAATCTTCACCAGATATTCAAATTGAGTTGGGATACAGATCAGAATATCAGATCAGGAGGATTATCTTCTTTCTTCTCTCTCCTTCTTGTTTTTGAAAATTACTTAATAATTTTTATAGATTTATTTCCTCAATCTGTTAGGAAGTTAATCTTTGTGCGTGGGAAAAAGATCAAGAGGAATCTCCGCGCACTCTTTCATTCGAGTTTCGCAATCCAGGTATTCCGCTTAAACCCCCTTATGCATATTCAATAGGAGCATGCTAGGATTAATCATAGGCATAGCAATTTATTTTTGATATTCCAATTAACGATCCTTGGCAAACGGACTTCGTGATTCAGTTCACGAATCCCTTCAATCTTTGGGGCGTTGCACCTGTTAATTCCAATTCAAATTTCCGTTACTACATAATTTTCGTCAATGATTTTTCAAGTTTTACTTGGTTCTATCCTCTAGCTAGGAAATCTGATTTTTTTGAACATTTACAAATCTTTACTGCTTTTGTAGAAAATCTGTTTTCCTGCTCAATCAAATCCTTTCCATCCGATGGTGGGACTGAATTCACAAATCATAGTGTCCGTGATTTCTTCCTCGCCAAGGGTATTCATCATCGTCTCTCCTGCCCATACACTCTAAGTCAAAACGGTCGGGCTGAAAGGAAGCATCGTCACATCACTGAATCTGGTCTCACAGCCATATTTCATACGAATATTCCTTTATCTTTTTAGGTCGATGCTTTCAGCACTGCAGTTTACACAATAAACTGGCTTTCCACACCCATCTTGGACGGTATATCACCTTTCGAGGCCCTATTTTGTTCGCCTCCATCCTACTCTACTTTCCATCCGTTTGGATGTTGTGTTTACCCTTTCCTACGGGATTACGCTTCAACCATATTTTCTCCTCGTAGCTTACCTTGTGTTTTTCTAGGTTACTCTTCCTTTCACAAAGGGTTTAAGTACTATGATCCCACTACTGTGCGGACTTATATTACTCGTCATGCGCGGTTAGAAGAACTCTTTTTTCCCTTTACCTCATCCTCCTCCGCTGCTAACAACCGCAACCTAGACATCTCCTCCTTCGTCGAACCACTTTCGGCGTTGCATCAAACCCTGCCCTATCTCACCTAGCTCACCGTCGACATCTACACCCTCGCCTCCCTCGCCATGGACCTTATGTCCGGACCCGCAACCCCCTCCTCATCTAGCGCCGCAGCCTACCCCTAACCCTAACCCTAACCCTCCTCCAGTCATAGAAAACCCTAACCCCAACCCTCCTCCAGCCGCAGAAAAACCTAACCCTCCTCCAGCCATCCCAGCTCAGCCTACTCATCAAATGATTACTCGGGGAAAGGTTGGTATTTTTAGACCACAATGTATTGCTAATTTTGCTAACACTGCTCTTCATGTTGCTCTTTTGTCTAGCTTGGAACCTCGTGGTTTTAAATCTGCAGCTAAGCATGCTCACTGGATGGCGGCAATGGATGAGGAAATGACTGCTCTTCACAACAATAACACTTGGACACTGGTGCGTCGACCTTTTGACGTCATCATCATTGGCTCCAAACGGGTTTTTTGAACTAAATTCCTTCCCGGCGGCTCCATTGATCACTATAAGGCTAGGCTGGTGGCTCAAGGATTCACTCAACTACCGGGTCATGATTTGTCCCACACATTCAGTCCAGTCGTCAAAGCTACTACTGTTCGGGTTGTTCTAACTCTTGCTGTTCATTACAACTAGCTCTGCATCAACTTGATGTCAAAAATGCTTTTGTGAATGGTCATCTCTCATCCCCCGTATATATGGAGCAACCGCATGGTTTCATCGATGCACAGTTTCCAAATCACGTCTGCAAACTTTCAAAGGCTCTTTACGGATTAAAGCAGGCGCCTCGTGCTTGGTTTCAACGTCTCAGTGGTTACCTGGTTCGCATTAGATTTCTCTGCAGCAAATCAGACAAAACTTTGTTCATTCTCTCCAAGGCCGACATCGCTTTATATCTCTTGGTATATGTGGATGACATTATTGTGACGGGGAATGATCCTTCTTCTATTTCACGCCTCATCTCCGACATGAACTGTGAATTTTCTATCAATGATTTTGGAAAGATTAATTATTTTCTTGGTTTGGAGGTTCACTACACACAAGATGGATTGTTTCTCTCGCAAGCTAAATATGCACGGGATATACTTGCTCGATCGGATCTCTTGGAATCGAAGCCAGTCGCCACCCCACTCGCCGCTGGTACCACTCTTCAGTCCGCTGGTCAGTTGTTCACTGATGTCACTCTTTATCGATCATTGGTCGGTGCTTTGCAATATTTGACAATTACTCATCGGGACATCTCCTTTGCGGTAAACTTGGCAAGTCAGTGTCTTCATTCTCCAACCGACGATCACTTCAAGACAGTCAAGCGCATACTTCGCTATGTTAAGGGAACTATTAATCACGGTTTGGAATTCTCTCACAGCAGCGAATGCAGCCTTGTCGCCTACTCTGACGCCGACTAGGCGCGTTGTCCGGATACTCGGCGCTCTACATATGGCTATGCTATTTTCCTTGCAAGAAATCTCGTCTCTTGGAATGCAAAGAAACAACCTACTGTCTCACGATCAAGTTGTGAATCAGAATATCGGGCAATGGCGAATACAACGGCGGAGGTCATTTGGCTGACAAACTTACTTCTTGAGCTCCGTCTAAAGCTTCCACGACCGCCTTCCTTATTCTACGACAACAATAGTGCTATCTTTCTCACACAAAATCCCGTGGCACACAAGCGAGCAAAGCATATCGATATTGACTATCATTTTGTTCGTGAGCTTGTCCATACAGATAAGATTCGAACCGAGTTCATTTCTTCGTCGCAACAAATTGCCGACGTTTTCACTAAGGGTTTGCCTCGTCCTCTCTTCGAATTCTTCCGTAGCAAGCTTCGAGTTGTTGGTTTCCCACAGTCTAGCTTAAGGGGGGATATTAGAATAGATATGCATGAAGATATGCATGCAAAAGATATCTCAACATCTCACTAGGATATCTTATTAGTTTGTTATCTTGTATATCTTTAATGATTTATTCATATCTTGTAATACTCTATATATACATAATCAATAATACATACATTATTGAGGAAAATATTGTTAGTCTATCAAATGTCCTACTTTTAAGATTATATAAATATAGATATATTCTTTCAATAATATATAATAACATTACAAAT
Organism: Plectranthus barbatus; assembly: GCA_026898455.1. Classification (NCBI taxonomy): domain Eukaryota; kingdom Viridiplantae; phylum Streptophyta; class Magnoliopsida; order Lamiales; family Lamiaceae; genus Plectranthus; species Plectranthus barbatus. The sequence goes on along the minus strand of JAPKLW010000400.1, from coordinate 386,277 downwards.
TTTAAATTCTATAATTTTTGCATATTAATTATATATATATATATATATATATATATATATATTGGTGATGGTTGAATGTATTTATTATACAATCATTTGTATTTATCAATTTTTATAATCTCATAATTTGGTGATATACATTTACTATTTCATATTATTTTAATTATATTTATACATTTTATAATAAATAATTAGCAAAGAAACTAATTATTTAATTTATCTATAAATTTTAAAAAAAGATGGAGTAGTTACCAAAAATATAATGCTTTATATAAGAATATGTATTATATATACCTAACGAAATAACTCATTATAAATATTGAAAGACATTTTCTATATTTATAATTAATTGCCAAATACATCTTATCTTATTATTTGTGGAAGGTTGTTTGGGCGAGATTTTTTTTTCTTTTATTGGGGTTTCTGCTTTTTATTATATATATATATTTACGTTTCATTCTATAACTTGACTAACTTGAATCGCAACCATAATTTCCTCTTCTCTTCTAAAAAGGATTAATTACAAATGTTAACAAAAATTTTCATACATTTGTTTGAACATAAAACAACAAGTTTTGAGAAGTGTTGAGGTTCGAATTTTAGAAAATTAGAGCTCCTGGAACTTCATTAGATAATAACAAGAAAAACAGTTAACAGTATGAAATATGTGAGCGAGAAAAAGAGAAGAGACGATAGAAAATCTTTTTTTTATATAAACCACTTCTGTAGAGAATTCTGCAGAGTAACGTCGTAGTTTTTTATGATAAAAAAGATACAAAATTTAGCTTTTAAACCTCTATTTATAGACAATATGAGAGGAGGGGATGCTTATCCTAACCCTAGCTCCGGACAGTTCATGCTCGCCGAGAAATCAAGGACGGTTTCGAGTTTTTCGGGATCGGTTAGGGCTTCTAACGGTCGCGCGTGCCGCCAGACTTCTAGGGTTGCTTCGCCAGCCTCCTCAATACCGACCCTCTCAGATGCTCGCTGCCGATGAGTAAAGAGGGTCAGTGGTGATCTCTAGACTTGGGCGCTTCTAGGTCTTCAGTCATTCCACATGGGCCTGTTTCTTTGGTCTAGCCTCCATTTAGGCCAATGAGCTTATCTGGCCTGGACCTCGTGGGTCTGGCCCCAACAATAGCCTCTTTTGATTTCAGGGTCTAGCGTAGGTAGACACTAGAATCAAAACTTTCTGGTCAGAATATGTGTTACATGATGCAGAATTTTGAGGTGTCCAAGAGACTATCCTCAGGGCCCGGAGGTGCTTCTAGAGAGAGCAGATCCAATAGGGAGTAGGCGGGACACTACTCTAGGCCGGTACGAAGATTTTGTGGGAACGCAAGCAAATGGCTATTTCGGGTGGCACCGGGGTGCCGCCCCATTGACCGAGGCATGTGTCTGGAGTCCATGCAGGTTAGAATCATTCCGGGGAATGTTCTCTTGCTTGGAGCGGTACACTCATGCATGCATCCTGTTTAAGCTCCGGGGAGCGCAAGCAGGAAGAGTTCTGGCAGATCGTGAGACACCTGTGGATTTCCAGGGGAAGTCCCACATTCTCGTTGATAGTGTCAACCGCACCGAAGTTCTTCCTGTGAAGTGAGAATCGCAGCCTGGGGTTTTATAGATCGGGTCGGTCCCCGAAGGATATCGGGGCTCGGTGGCGAGCCCCGAGCATGCTCGATATCAACCTTTGCCCTTGGGTGGTTTTTGATTTTACCGCCCAAGGGGTGGTAGGGTGGTAAATTCGCCCAACTTTGGGGGGCAAAGTTTGGAAACTGAACGGTTTCTCCTTTAAAATGAGAAATCGTTCCATTCAGAGTTCACTTCTGCACTTCGATAATGCTCTTTCTTTCGTTTGCACTTTCTCCGATTCATCTCCCCGGTGAATAGATACTATTCTGGTGACTGCTCAGCCCCCGTCACTGTTCCGCCGTTCCTTCTTTGCTATCGTTCCGGCGTTCTCCGATCAGGTGATTATTTCTTTCCTGTTTTCCTTTCCCTCGATCTTTATTTATCTCATTCAAACTTCGTTCTTAGAATGGAAGTTATAGTTGCCTCGTTTGAATCTGTGTTAGGGGAACCATAGATATGAGTGAATCAGTGCGTGCCTGATTGTCGTCTCCTTAGTTTGGGTTTTTACGCTACATGCTTTGGGTTTCAATCATCTCCTGTTTTGAATTTCTTGGATGAATGTCGGGCGCGAGTTTTTGGTTGTTGCCTTGCAGTTCGATCTCGTGTTGTTGGGTGCTTTTGCTGTTCGTCCATACTATGCTCAATTTCTGCCCCGTTGTCCTGCTTTTGATTTTGAGTCGTGTGATTGCTTGTTTATTGGGTTCAGCTTGAGTAGTATGTACGTGGTTTATACTCTATTCTTCCATCCGGATTTGTGAATTGATTTTGGATCTCAGTCTATCGTGCCAATCGTGGCTTCCAACTAGGGCTTTTTGCATGTTTCATACAGTTTCGTCCGTGTTGGTATTCTTTTCGTTTAGTGATGCCGTCCGTAGGTTACCATCTGCATGGTAGAATTAGTTGAACCAAACGCGTGTTGCTGATTTCGTTTCGAGTGATTTTCGTGTGTTCTAATTCAAGAGTTCATTTCCCTTTCGCTTGATTGCATGCGTATTTTCTTTGCTTTTTCTTTCGTTTTGTGGGGGACCTCCTTTCTTGTTTTGCTAATTCAAGTGTTTTCGTGCTTTCTGTCATTTCAGTTTTATTGCAATACGATGGTGTCGTCGGTAGAAATATGGGAGGAACCTTCCTCGTCTTCGGGCTCAACCGAGGTTGAGGTCAGGAAATCACCTCATTGGGAGGAAGCCGTCTCCTCCAGCTTGGAAGGAGGTCGGTTCGTTCACCAACAAGCCATGGAAGACCTCGAGCTCGAGGAGATGTCCGATGCTGACAAGGACCATGTGGAGTCTGGGAATGACTGCGACGAGGAAAGCGATGATTCTTTCAAATCGATGGGGGTGGACACTTCATTTACCAAGAAAGACCAAATCATCCCCGACAACCCGATTCGAATGGTTATTTCTACTCCCACCGAGGACGATGTCAAGAGGTCCTCAATTGGGTTCGCATGCCACAAGATGGTGTACACCCTATCGAAAGTTAATGAAAAGTGCTTTATGCCGACTCGACCTGATGATGTGGCTTTCTTTCTCCCGGTGATCAAGTACGGGATCGGGGTGCCTCCTCATCCTCTTTTCTGAGCCATCCTACTGTCTTATGGCCTGACTCCCTTCTAGGTGGCACCGATCGCTTGGTGCCACATGCTCGGGACTCTGCATGTCTTCTACAACGCAGGCCTCAGTTACCCAACCCTCCGCAAGTGGCATTACTTGTATCAACTTGGTGGGTACAAGGCCGACTATTATTATTTTACAAAGAGGGATTCCCTGGATGAACCAATGACCCCGAAGTGTGCGCAGAACACTCGAGGATGGAAGAATAAGTGGGTGTGGTTGTAGATGAGCCACACCGACCCGAAGTTTCTAGCTGGGGGTGGAGTGCCCACAAGTACGATTTTACTTCAAGTAAACTGCTCGGTCGAATACTGTTCGGTCACTGACCTCTTGCTTGTTTGATTTTTGCAGGATTCAAGCAGACGGTGCTTACTATCGAGGAAGACTCTAGGATCGATTTGCTTATTCCCGGAAGAACCGGAAATTCACTTCGGTTCGTAGAAATAGGAGCGTTGGTGCTGAGCATTGGGTCAACTCCAAGGGCAAGAAAGAGCTTTTGCCTGCTAACATGGCCGGTTTGAGTCCCCAGGATCTGCTTGCTGCGATGTTATCACAGAAGTGCCCGCGCGAGGTGGGTTCATCTGGACCGACCGAGGATCAGCCTCCCAAGAAGAAAACCGTGTCCAAGGCTACTGGGGGCTCCTCTTCGGGTTTGCCACCGACGCCTCCCTCTCCTCCGCGCCAGCTTCACCCCCGAAGAAGAAAGATAGGGACGAAAGATAGAAGAAGAAGGTCCACGAGTCGAGCACAGACTCCAGGGTTCGGTCGGAACCGACTGGGCAGTCTGGTAAGCTCGACCTCGTACTTAGCGGTTCGGGACCGACTGATATTGCCTCTTCCTCCACGGCTTATGTCATCTGAGTCAAGAAGATTCTGGATGGCAAAATCAAGGCCGATGACTTTGACAGTGCCTATGCTCGGGAGGCCTTCACAATGGAGCTGGTTCTCCATAATGTTAGGGATTTCCTCAGGTTTACCTTTTAGTTCTTGTCTGAACTAATCATTTTCTTGCAGACAACCTATAAATTCGTCGTCTACACCAAGGGGTTGATCCGATCCCTAGACTCGGCGAGTGAGGGTGCGAGCCAGACCCGCAGGGAGATCACTGCTGAGTGCAAGAAGAGGGCTGAACTGGCTGACAAGTACACCTCGATCTCGACCGAGCTCAAGGATTCAAAATTGGAGACGGCCTCTCTCCGCAGCAAGTATGAAGGACTAAAGAAAGAGAGGTCCGACTTAGCGCTCCGGAGCAAGGTGCTAGAGGACTAGCTGCAGAAAGCTATGGCCGAGTTAAATGCCTCCAATGCTAAAAAGGACATCGAACTCGAGTCCTACAAGACTCGATTCCGAAGGGGTCAGGAGGAGAGGTTGAGCGAGCAATAGAAGCATGAGGCTGAGGTCGAGGATCTGAGGAGGGGTCACGTGGTCGACCTCCAACTAGTCATTGCGAACCCCTCCTTCAAGCCCATGTTCGACCTTCTGGTAGGTATGGTCACCAATTCCATATGTACCTTAGTCGGTCGGCGGTGCCCGAAGTTTAACCTAAATAATAATATCACTCGCCCTATGACTCCCCCGTCAGTCGTCACCAAAGAGGTCGATAATGAGCAGCTTATAGTCGAGACCGAGCCGATCAAGGAGGTCGAAGTGGAGAAGAGCTAGGAGGAGAGAGAGGCCGAGACCTTCTTGAACGATGGTGTTGATGAGGAGATTGAGAAGAAAGCTGATGAAGATGCCGCCCTTAGGAGATTTTGTTGTTAATTCTATTTTGTAAAAAACTTCTGATACATTGCTTTTGCATTTCCAAACTTTGACGCTTTTACTGCTGTAAGGTTTATGCTTTTGTTAAAAAATTTGCTTTAGCTTTAGAATATCCTTTCGATTAAGTTACTTCTTTCATAACTTGCGTGCTTTAGTTTGGCCTTGTTGTGTGTTTTCTGTAACACGTTCTCGTGGAGCCGTTCGAGTATTCGTGCTTCGGTACCGAACTTATTAACGAGTCGATGGCAAAAGCTTTGAGAAACATGGCGTCAGTAACGACCGATCAAGGGCCTCGGTATTGAGCTTTGGACTTAAGCTGCACGCTGAACATGTAGAGGTTAGGGTGGGCGATGCCTAGTCATCGCCCCTCCGACACTCAAGTTAGTAATGGTTCAGATGGAAGAAAAATGCTTAAAGTAAAGTAAAGTAAAAGGTAGAGTAGAGTAAGCGTATCTGTCGTACTACTGGTAGTACTTTTTTAGATGTTTGATATTCAAACTGTTCTGTATTTCTCTTCCCTCCACTATTTCAAATCGATAGGCTCCGTGTCCTATACCCAATTGGGGGCCAACTTGCCTGCGTTGGACTTCTTAGTGTTCTGAAATACTCTTCTTAGGGCTAGATCGCCCTCTTGAAAATTTTTTAGCTTTAGCTTCTTGTTATAGAATCTTTCAACTTGTCGTCGCTGTAGGGGGCTTTGACTGCTGCATCGTTTCTTACCTCATCTATGAGCTCTAAATCGATCAAGAGCCGCTCAGTGTTAGTCTGCTAGTCGGAGTATTCTATTCTTGGGCTGCGAGTGATGACTTCCACAGGTGCTACCGCCTCGAATCCGTAAGCCAAGGAGAAGGGGGTTGCACTGGTAGCAATCCTTGGGGTAGTTCGATAGGATCATAGCATAGCCGGTACTTCTTCTACCCATCTTGCACCGTGCGGGTTTAGTTTTTTCTTTAAAGTGGCGATTACTATTTTGTGTGTTGATTCCGCCAATCCGTTAGCTTCGGTGTATCGCGGTGTGGAGAACGTTAATTTGATCCCGTAGGTGTTTCAAAATGTTTACATTCTATCGCTAGCAAATTGTCGCTCGTTATCTGTGCATATTTCTTTTGGTATTCCGAAGTGGCATAATACGTACTTCCATAGGAATTTGATGACCTCCAGATCCCGGGTCTATCCTAGGGCTTCTCCTTCCACCCACTTGGTGAAGTAGTCTGTAACCATGAGTACGTGGTCTTTCTGCCCCGTTTCTTTCGGAAAAGGGCCTACAAGGTCCATTCTCCATACCATGAAAGGCCATGGAGTTATCGACGCATGAAGGGGTTCCACGCTCAGGTGGGTTGATGCCTCGAAGCGCTAGCAGCTGTCGAAATGTCGGACATGGTTAGCAATGTCTCTTTTGATTGTTGGCCAGAAGATTCCGATCGTGATTACTTTGTGGTACAGGGAACGAGCCCCGACGTGGTTGGCGCAGTCGCCATCGTATATTTTCGATAGCACCAACTCAATCTCAGGAGAGGCGATGCACTGGAGGAGGGGTCCTCCGAATGATCGTCGGTACAGCTTGTTGTTGATCAGGGTGAACCTCGTGGCCATTCTTTCTAATTTGATGGCTTCATTTCTGTCGCACGGGGTGTATCCATCTAATAGGTGCTAGAACAGGGGGTTCCTCCAATCAGCTCCATCTTGGTTGACGGGCGTGACGTGGTCTCGCATGGCGATGGATGGCGATGGCAGCCATATCTCAGGTGCCGAGCGATTAATTGGAGCAGTGCTAATGGTGGCTAAACTAACCAGGGTGTTGGCCCAAGCATTTGTCTCGCGAGGGATGTGGCAAAGTCCCACTCGTCCATCTTAGTTTTGAGTTCCTCGACCTTTGCGTGGTACAACTTTAACTGATCCTCTTTTACGGAATACGTTCCATCCAATTGGTTGACGATCAATTGTGAGTCGCTCTCTGCACGTACCATGCGAGCCCCAAGCTCCAAGTCTAGCCCTATTCCTTGGATGAGGGCTTCGTACTCGGCCTCGTTGTTTGTCGTGGGGAAATTGAGGCAGATGGCCCACTCATAACTTTCCCCTTGCAGGTCCATCCATACCACTCCAGCCCCATTGTCGTGTACGTTGCTAGCACCATCGATCCTCAAAGACCACAAATTGGCATCGGCGTCGACCTGAGTCATGCTGGTGACTTCGTTCTCCGCTTTGAGTTGTAGGTTGGTGGAAAAATTGGCTATGAAGTCGGACAACACTTGCGATTTGATGGCAGTTCGTGGCTCATATTGGATTCCGTAGCCTCTGATTTCTATAGCCCACTTCAGTAATCGACCTGAAAGGTCGGGTTTTGAGAGTATGGCGCATATCGGGTACGCGGTGATTACTTTGACAGGATGTGCCTCAAAATATGGACGTAGCTTGCGAGCGGTGTTTACGAGTGTGAGTGATAAGTTAGAATTTTCACCAACTTATCTTATGGTTCTTTGACTGATTGTGTAGTATTTAGATCGTTTTTGGTATCTTTTTCGTGCATGAATTGGATTTTGTACTCGTAATGTCGTGTTTGATGAATCATGCAGGTTTTTAGTCGAAAAATAGAGAAGAATTAGAATCCCAGTTTCAGCACCTCGTCGATCGACGAAGAGGCTCGTCGATCGACGAGGCAAAGAAGGCACAGCGCTCGACGAAGGGAAAAGGAAGATCGACGGAAGCAAAGGCCGCGTCGATCGCTGCCAATGCTCGTCGATCGATGAAGATGTTTCAGGAGCAGCAATCGACGCCAGACCGCCATGATCGACGCGCATGCGGGATTCCTAATCTGAATCTGATTTGGAGATAAAGGCATATCTAACCCTAGATACTGCTGGATACATCTTTCACCCCTATAAATATTCATGTAAATTCGTTTTTTTTAGAGAGAGGAGAGTTAGAGCAATTACAAGATTTTAGTATTGAAGAATTTTTAGAGTTTTATGTTTGAAGACAAGTTCTTGTGGGAAGATTTCCGGATTCCAGTTTTTATGCAATTCAGGTTTTATTTTTCCATGATGAATATTACCGTGAATATGTGTAACTTAATCCTTTCTCAGATTCTAGGGTTTCGAATTATCAATGTATACATGT
>JAPKLW010000400.1:308068-362968 GCA_026898455.1 Plectranthus barbatus | reverse complement strand
GGACAAAAACTCAATGATAAGTTAGCGAAATAACGAACTTATCAAGACCGAGCGGAGATAGGTAATTAATTAATCTACTTTACGAATTGTCCAACAAAGAAGTTCGTAATACTTTTCTGATGTTTCACTACGAAGAGGAATTAAAATTGGGAATTAATCAATTCATTCATACATGTCATACTTGATAGGTAGATATCCCTGGAATCTGTGCTTCTCTTATTTGAATTCAAAAGCTTTTCAATTTCCTGTTTAATTTTCATTAGCAAATATTGCGATTTTCATAACAACAAAACCTTTTTATCTGATTTTCCTAATCAGTGTTTTCAAGAACGCTTGACTTAGTACTTAAAGATTATTCGTTATTTCTTTCCCTGAGGGATCGATAATTTCATTTGCCGCTATATTATTAGCTTTGCTAAGTCGCTGTTAAATAATTTAGCTATCAGTGAGGGCAAGTTTTTCCAGTGCGGTGTATTAGGTTTCGGCATCTAGCAAGGATTTGATGGCATAGTGAACCGGGTGTTGTTTACCGTCGACCTCTCGTATCAAAATCGCTCTGACGGTGTGGTCGGACACTGATAAGTATAGCAGAAGGGTCTCACCTTCGACGGGTTTGGAGAGTAATGGTGGGCTAGCGAGATAAGCCTTCATCTCTTCTAGGTCCTTAGCACATTCTTCGGTCTATTCAAAGCGCTTTTCTTTCCAAAGTGTGTCGAAGAAAGAGTGAGTTCGCTCGGAGTATTGTGAGATGAAACGAATCAAAGCGGTGAGTCGTCCGGTGAGTTTTTGCACCTTCTTGGGTGTCTTGGGATGCTTGATACTTTGTATGGCCTTGATTTGCGGGGTCCACCTCAATTCTCCTTTGGGTCACTATAAGTCCCAAGAGCTTGCCGGAGGACACCCCAAAGGAGCACTTAGCTGGATTCAGCTTCATGTTGTATCACTCCAATGTTTGGAAGGCGTCCTCGAGATGGGTCACATGGTCTAGAGAGCTCAGGGATTTAACGAGCATGTCATCGATGTAGACCTCCATCATTTTACCGATCTTTTATTTGAACATGGAGTTCACCAGGCGCTGGTACGTCGAGCCGGCATTTTTCAATCTGAACGGCATTATTTTGTAGCAGTAAATGCCCTGGTTGGTGATGAAGGCATTCTTTTCCTGGTCATCAGGATGCATCTGTATTTGGTTGTATCCGGAGAAGCATCCATGAAGCTGAGCAGCTCGTGACCAGCTGTTGCGTTGACGATCGCGTCGATGTGCGGCAGAGGGTAGGGGTCCTTTGGGCATGCCTTGATAAGATCGGTGAAGTTGATACAGACTTGATTCTTGCCCTTCTTTTTCTTTACCACAACTACGTTGGCGAGCTATGTGGAGTAGTGTACTTCTCAGACGGATCCAATGTCAATGAGCTTTTGTACCTTTTCGTTTATCGCCTAGTTTTTCTCAGCAGAGAATTTCCGCCTTCTTTGCTGTAGGGGTCTGTAGTTTGGGTCCACTTGCAGGCGGTGGGTAATGATGGCTGGGTCGATCCCCGTCATATCACGATGTGACCAAGCAAAGATGCGCGTTTTCTGGCAAACGAAGTTCGTGAGTGCGTTATGAACATCAGGACCGAGTTCTGCTCCGATGAAGGTCATCCATGTCGGATCAGTGTCATCGATTTCGATCTCCTTCAGATCTTCGGCTTCAGGCCGACTCAAATAGGTCGGCTGTGCGTCGTGCTGCTACGGACAGACAACTCTGAAGCTGGCATAGTAGCAGTCTCTTGAGGCTTTTTGCTCTCCTCGAATCGTAAGGCGTCGGGAACTTTAGAACCTGGTGGTAGGATGACGGGATAGCCTTGAGCTCGTGAATCCAGGGCCGACCTAAGATAGCATTGTGTGCGGAGATTCCGTCTACCACCTGAAATTTCACACCTAGGTTTAATCCCAGACAATACTTGGGCAGAGTGATTTCCCCCACAGTTTATTGCTGGTCTCCGTTGAAGCCATAGAAGGTCATCGTGACGGGTTCTAGCTTGCCCATCGGGATTTGCATTTCTTTCAAAGTCCGGAGAAACATGATATTTGTTGAGCTTCCATTATCGACTAGCAGCCTCTTCACCTGACAGTTGGAGATGTAGAGCAAAGTCACGAGTGCGTTGTGGAGGGGGTGGACGAGATCAGGCATGTTGTCGCACGAGAAATCGATTGTTTCATGCTCTGATTTGAAAGTCGTGTCGGGAGCTCCTTGGTGCAGGGCTCTTCGGGCCCTCTTAGCGACAGACCATGACTTTCAACTGACTTCTGATCCTCCTGTAATGATGTGGATCGTTCGCTCGGGCTGTGGAGGCTTGTTTTATGGTTTCGTGTTCCTTGCAGGGTTAGTCTGCCTTCCCCTTGTCCAAGTGTTTTTGCCCTTGTTGGTCAGGTACTCCGTGAGGAAGCCATTTTTCAGGAGCTCCAAAACTTCTAGGCGAAGGGCTTGACACTCCTCTGTTTTATGTCCGTGGTCGTTGTGGAAGCCCCATAATTTCTTTGTGTCACGCGTCTTGGGATCCGATTTCATCTTTCCCGGCCATTTTACTGCGTTGCCGAGGCTTTTGAGCAAGTTATTGAATAGGTAGTTCTTGTCGATGCAGAGGTTGTAGGGCACCGAGGATACCTCGTCGAACCTTGGTGTTCGGCTACAGGGGTAGTCGCGTCTTGACCGACGATCATTCCGATAATCCCTTTGATCCACGTACCTCGAGTTAGAAGGCTTGGTTCGAGGCCAATCTCTATTGTGCGTGTCGGCTAGCTCGTATGCCCTCTATTTGTTCATGCACGTGATACGGCTCAGCTCATCTTCTTCCCAATTGATTTCGGCCCAGGCTTGGGCGAGGACTGAGCCCATGTCGTAGCAGGGGTGGTTGGTTAGGTCGCGATAGAGCTTTGAAGTCACGTCTAGCCCGTTCTTGAAGGCGAAGACCGCGGTCAGATGAGGGCAATTCGGTATTAAGGTGAGCTCTTGATTAAACCAACTAACGTATGACCTTACTGACTCCCCTTTTTTATGCGTATGTTGTTGAGCGCGTCGGGATGCTCAGTTACGTGCTTGCAATTCGAGTGCTGCTTTCGAAAGGCCATGTGCAGCTCTGAGAATGTGGAGAAGGAGCCTTTCAGGAGGTTGATGAACCACTGGAGCGCGGGGCCAAGGATACTAGACCCGAAGCTCTTGCACATGCAGGCTTCATAGAGGTTAGCGGGAATAGACGTTGTTAGCATCTTCTGCTTGTAGAGGGCTATGTGATCCTCAGGGTCGGGCGTGCCGTCATATAACATGAAGGATAGTGGCATGAATTTTGTCGGGACGTCCGTGTTGGTGATGTCGGGCGTGAATGGTAAGTCAGCATAGCTGTCACAAGGTATCATGGCATCCGATGGTATCACACCTGGAGTTCTGGTGAGAAGCTTTTCAAAATTCATCATTCGAGCTTCAAGCAGCTTCTCGTACTCACTCTTCGGGTCGAAAATTCTACCCTGGTCGGTAGGGAGACGCCTGGTTGGTTGGGCGGTCGTCGCTCCCAATGCGTTGTGTCCAGGGCCTTTCCCAGTATGCGGGTCGACGTCGACCATATCGTCCAATTCCTATGCAAGATTCCTGCAGGGGTCAGCATGCTTTTCGCACGTTGAGGGCTCTTCGATGATCGATTGGCTCTTGCGGGCGTTCTCCTGGCGAAGCTGCTGGTTCTCTTTTCGCAGTGAGTGATTTGTCGTGTGATGCTCCATGATTCTGGTGTCCATTTCTTTCATGAGTCTCTTGTTTTCTTCTGACTCTTTGGCGACGCATGCCAGTATAGCATTCAACATGTCCGGGGGGACGGTCTTGGTACCGCCGGCTTGCAGGGTTCGTCGGACCAGTTCATCCATAGGGACGAGATCATGTGTTCCTCTGGGTCCAATCGGAGGAGTCCCAGTCGGATTTCCAGTCTGGTTTCTGATTTTCTCGTTGTTACCTACCATTAAATCAAAAAATTGTCCCAAGAGCCCAACGGTGGGCGCCAAATGTTGAGGTTCGAATTATAGAAAATTAGAACTCCTGGAACTTCGTTAGATAATAACAAGAAAACAACAAAAAAAGCAGTTAACGGTATGAAAAATATGTGAGCGAGAAAAAGAGAAGAGACGATAGAAAATAATGTTTTTATATAAATCGCTTCTGTAGAGAATTATGCAGAGTAACGACATAGTTTTTTATGATAAAAAGATACAAAATCCAGCCTTTAAACCTCTATTTATAGACAATATGAGGGGAATGGATGCTTATCCTAACCCTAGCTCTGGACAGTTCGCGCTCGCCGAGAAATCAGGGACGGCTCCGGGTTTTTCAGGGTTGGTTAGGGCTTCTAACGGTCGCACGAGCTGCAAGACTTCTAGGGTTGCTTCGCCAGCCTCCTCGATACTGACCCTCTCAGATGCTCGCTACCGAGGAGTAAAGTGGGTTGGTGGCGATCTCTAGACTTGGGCGCTTCCAGTTCCAGGTCTTTAGTCATTCCACGTGGGCCTGTTGCTCTGGCCTAGCTGTCATTTGAACCGGTGTGCTTATTGGGCCTGGACCTCGTGAGCTAGGCCCCAACAAAAAGTTTGACAATTATAACAAAGTATTTGAGATTTTGCATTTATAACAAATCTTTAAAAAACAAAATAAAGAATAATATTATATTTCTTTATTCCAATTGTAATCCTTTTATTTCAAATTTAAAAAAAAAACAAAAAAATGTAAGAATGAACCCTTCATCAACAATCATAGAACTCGAACTTGGAGGCTAAAAAAATGTGACGAATAAGGGAAAGAATATTAAGGATTTTTGTCCTTTCTTCAATTTCAATCTTCTTTAATTCCACGACTAGTACACACATTGTTAAAAACCGACAAAATAAGCAAAGATCAGTTACACTAATATATAGCCACAATCTGATTTATCCACCGCTAAATTCAAGAGAAAGAGCAACCACTAATTCTATACCCACCCAAAAAAAAGGGCTTGCATGTATTTTGCATGTGTGTGAGAAAAAAAGATTCACAATTTCTTTTTCGATTCCCTTTTTTTTTTTTTTTTTGTAATCTGGGAATAAGGGAAAGAAAATGTTGGATTTGTAAAATCTTGGGAGACGAATTAGGCCCGTGAAAGAGAAATAATCTCGTTGGGGCCTAATTTGATGCTGCATGCATGGCTTCCAAAACAATCCTTGTGGTCTTATGTTTGGTAGCAATTTTGATGGGCAAAGACAGAGTAGATGCAGTGATTGGTGTAAATTGGGGAAGGGAGAGTGCTCAGAGATTGATCCCATCAACGGTTGTGGATCTGCTCCTACAGAACGGCGTCAAAGAAGCCCGCATTTACACCTCTCGAGAAGATTTGTTGAAGGCCTTTGCGGGCACCGGAATCGGCCTCTCCGTGACCCACAACGTCCTCAACTTCCTCAAAACCCGCCAGGATAGCCACAAATGGATCCAATCCAAAATGGCTTATTTCAACGTCTCTAACATAAGGTACTCGTTTTAGGCAAAAGTTAATAGTATCGTGATTTGTGATTTAATATTTTTATGAAATAATTCTTTTCGTGAAATAGGAAAAAATAGAAGAAAAAGAGGGACTGGCGATGAAGAAAAGCTGGAAAAACTTTTTAGTTTTATTTAATTTTATGTTTTTTTATATTTAGGATAATTATTAATTCATGATTCGAAAAATAGTTAAATTGTCAATTTAAGACTCAAAAGATAAATTTTCAATTCAGAACAAGAAAGATATTGAAATTATCAATCAAGATTGAGAATTTCATAATCTTTCGGGTTCTCAATTGAGAAATTGTGAGATCTTTCGGATCCTAAAATAATAATTGAGTTGGTCTCTTGAGAGACAGTCTCATCATTTTTTTTATTGTGAGACGGACCTTAAACTACCCACACTGGTACCCTGCACCATGTGGTTATAGCTACAGACAAAACATTTGAAATTTTTAAAAAAATAAAAATTTGTGACTTTCTATAAAGAAGGGCAGCAGACACCTTCTGAGCAACCTTGAGAAACCGCATGTTGCTTGCAACAAATTTGACATGTGGCACCCTTCTATTGGGTGCCTCTTTTTAATATAATTTATATTTTATATAATTAAATAATTATTAAAAAATATTTTAATTCATATAAAAATACATTTTCTTTGTAATTTAAATTTTAATGTGTTATATTATTATGTTGTTGATTTATATTTTATTTCATATTTATTGTCATGAATCTTATTTGTCAAATAAATTATGACTTTTTAATGTATAATAATTTATTTATTATAATTATTAATTTAAAATATTTTTTATATATTATTGGAGGAGAGAAATTAATATTTTAATAAAAAAAGATAAGGTTGAGTTAGGTCACTGATGGGAGAGTAAATAATATTAAGTGATAGGTTATATAATAAATGAAAGAGAAATTAATATTTTATTGTATGATTGGGTTGTGGTTGGGTCACTGATGATGATAGTCTTAATACATCATTTCAATAAGTTAAATACATCATTTAATTTTTAAAAATTACATTATTTGCAACAAAGAAATACATCATTTGCAATAAAGAAACACATTATTTTATTAAATTCATCTCACAATAAAAATGGTGAGACGTCATTTGCAATAAAAAAAATACATCATTTCATTAAATTCGTCTCACAATAAAACTGATGATACCATCTCATCTGAGAATTTGCCTTAATAATTAAATTATCTTTCGAGTTCTAGATTGAGAATGCTACTTTTTTTATTAAGTAAAATTACTTGAGTCCATATTGAAAACTTCTAAGAGAAAACGATGAATTTTACCTTAATGAATTGATCAACATTGAATTTTACTCCAGTTTTTTTTTTTTTTTTTTGGTTTAAGGTATCATACACCAATGTTTGGCAAACTAAGGACCCAACTTTTTCATATTATAGAATTTTACCGAAATGATAACTTTTATTAGTTAAAAACACACCAAACCTTCCATTTGGACATTTGAGTAATAAAAGTCAATATGAGAGTAAAATTTCATAATATCAAACCTTAGCATAATATTTTCTAATAGAAAACAAAAAAGAGTAAAATTTAGAGATGCGAGATACATTGAGGTTATATATTTGTAATTTTTCTAAATTTTTTGAATCCACCATGAATATATGAACTAATTAATAAAGGGAAAATTGATATTCACAGATCTACATAAGGGCTAGTCGGAATATTTTTCGTTTTTATAGATATTTTACTCAATAGTTTTACAAGGAAAAATAATAAAAATATTACATAAGTTTTCAAAAAAAAAATAAAAAACAGTGGATATTGATTTGTTTTCCTGCAGGCGTGTGTACGTTGGGATGTACCCATTTGTGAACGGATTGACAGACAAAGGCGTCCTCCAAAAATCGATGGCCGGGTTGGAGAATTTACAGACTGCCTTGAATGAAGCCGGATGGGGGAATATCAAGGCCGTATTCTCCCACAATCCCGAGGAGCTGAAGCCAAACATATCAAGACCGTCAGATGCCGAGTTCCGGGACGAAATCAAGGCGGAGATGGCGGCGTCGCTACGGTTTCTGGAGCAGAACGACGCCCCCTTCGTCATCGACTTCATCCCCAGCATCCAGGTGGAGGCCTACAGTCTCGACCCTCTCTTCTCCTTCGTGGGAGAGTCCCGCCACGTCGTCAAGGACCTCAACGGCACCGCCTACACCAGCATCTTCGACTTCATGCACGACTCCTTCATCTGGGCCATCAGGAAGCTAGCCGTCGCCCACAACTTAAAGATCGTGGTGGGGCAGGTCGGCTGGCCCACCGACGGCTACCTCGGCTGCAACGCCTCCGCGACGGAGCGTTTCTTCAAGGGCCTGCTCCCGCACGTGGCCAGCAGCAAGGGGACCCCGCTCCGCCCCGGGACGCCGGTGGACACGTTCGTGCACGCACTCACCGACGAGAACAAACTGCCGTTGCCGTTCATGCGGCATTGGGGGATCTACCGGTCCAACGGGAAGCCCAAGTTCAAGATCGACCTGACGGGGCGGGGGCGGGACATGTACCCGCCGTCGGCGAGGGGGATATACCGGATGCCGGCGCGGTGGTGCGTGTTCAACGGGAACCGGACGGATCATAGGAAGGTGATAGAGCAGCTCCATTTTGCTTACAAACACAGCGACTGCAGCAGCGTGCAGGCGGGGGGGCAGTGCAGCAACACCAGCTTTGATAAGCACATGTCGTATGCGTTCAACATGTATTTCCAGTTCCAGTATCAGGACGAGAAAGCCTGCGACTTCGCCGGACTCGGGTACATCACGGCGGAGGATCCGTCGACGCACGACTGCGAGTTCCCCATCGAAGTGGTGAAGGGTCAGCAGGAAGTTTATGTACCAGCGGTTAAGTCGTACAACGCCAACGCCACCGTTAGTCGCACCCCCAACTCCCACTGTATTGTCTCTCTGTTTTTGTTCTCGATCTTTGTGTCATTGTTTTGGAATTGATATGTATATATATTTGCATGCTATATGTATCTCTCTCAATATATATAAATTGGAGTTAGAGACATTCTCATTATTTTTTATTTTTTATTGTGAGACGGATTTTAATACATAATTTCAATAAGATAAATATATCATTTTATTTTTTAATATATTATTTTTTTTAACTGTAAAAAATTATATTATTTGCAACAAAGAAATACATCATTTGCAAATAAAGAAATATATCATTTCAATGAATTAAAATATATTATTAAATTCATTCATAATAAAAATAATGAGACCGTCTAATATGAAAGTTTGCCTATAAATATATATATTGGAAACTATCAACTATGAAAAATACTTTCTCCGTCACTAATTATAACCTAATATTTCATTACGAAAAATGCTACAATATTTCTCTTATCATTAAACTATATCATATGTTTGATTTTGTAAATTAAAAATACTCTCAATCGTTCACAATATTAAGATTTTAATGAATCATACATTAATTAATGCTTGACATTTCCTTTTTTTATATATGTATATATGTGTCATATATTGTATTAAAATAGCATATGATTCATCAAAATTTTAATCTCGTTAGTGATGTAAGGTATTTCTAATTGACATAATCAAACATCAGGGTATAAGTAAGTGATATGAGAAATTTAGGATATTTTTCATAATGGAGGGTGTTTTTAGTTGACAAAATGAAACATTAAGGATATAATTCAAGGAAAAGAAAATATTAGGGTATTTTTCATAATTAAACAATACTTTAGGATATGAGAAAATTATATGTGTGAGAATACCAAGAGTATTATGTACTATAATTGGGAGGATGAATCTTATGATTGAAATTATAAAATTAATATAAATTATAATAAATTAAAATTATGAATAATAAATTTAACCATACGTGTTAGAAAATTTGTTAGAAATTTTCATATATTATTTTTTTTTTGTTGGTAAAAGTGTAAAAACTATCTTAGTTAATCTCTAGATTAAGTTCTAGTATGGTCTCAAAATATAAAGTCCTGTATAGGTTTTTTTATCGAGTTGTAAACTGGAGCTGAATCGAAAGCAGACTAAAGGATCAGTCTGTAAGATGCGCAAGACTCAAACATAGTAAGGTTCAAACCGAATTTACAAGTCACTGATACACGAGTCTAAAACTAACAAGTTTGGACTACACTAAGTATGGAACTGACCAATCTGGGACTCAGCAGTTCGGGACTGACCAATATGGGTTTTGAAGAAACTGACAAGTTCGGGACTTACAAGCATGGAGCTTACCATTCCAGGATGTTAGGTGCTAAATTATAAAGGAGGAAACCTGTTAGGTGTTCAATTGTAAATCCCACCTTTAATTTGATGTTTTGATGTGTCAAAACTGAATACCTCGGCTTAGAGTTATTGCTTCTCTAATCCTTGTATAGGACTATTGAGTTGTAATAGTTCGATAGGAAGCAATCAACCAAAAACTGAGGAACAATTTTTGAGACTGTCGGAACATAACGAGCAAAGATACTATGATGACAGTTCGAGAGAGCCGCAGAAGAATGCAAGAGCATAGCAGTGTAACGAGGAAAAACTGGAACTACATTTCAGAACAATACATAACTTACAAGGACTGAAAACTGTGGACTCTGTTTTCACATTCGAAGGTACAAGAAACTGAAGAGAGAGCAACTCAGTTTCAATACAAGAAATCACATACGTAAGAGAGAACGTAAAGAATGTTGAGCTAAACAGTCGTAAAAAGCCTTGGAATCTCAATGATAAGGAGCAACGGTTGAGGCAGTTGCGACTGGAGTTTAACGTTGTCGAGCATGACATGTCAAGTACAAACTGTCTCAGAGAAAGGACAGCCGTACGCAGAAAAGGCGGAGGAGCAAGTCTGCTTTTCAGAAAGGTTATGGCCGCTGATTGGACGACGACTACCTTGTCTCTACCGGCTACTTTTCAAATACCCGCCTATAAATAGCAGAAGAAACAAAAAAACAACAATCCGAACATTGAAATTCTTACTGTTACTATACCAAAATTAAAGCTCGAAGCATTCAAAGCTCTCATTTACTCCATGGTTCATTTATCGAACACGAGGTTTAACTGCTCAAGGAATCCTCGTAGATTCACCGTGTGACCTACCTGGCACACGAGGATTAAGTCATCTAACTTAATCTTTAATCTTGGTGTTCTTACTTTTCAAGTAAGAATACAACAAGCTATCTCTCTGTCAGAGAACATGTTATTATGGGCGTTCGCCAAATTGTTGTGTTCTGGGAAGAACTAAACCATCCATCCACCGGAGAAGGAGAAGGGAGGTGTGTCCACAATCTATTTCCGATGACTACCAGTCCACAGAGAAGATGCAGAGCCTTCGACAGACTGAAGAAGGAGTGAAGAACATCTACCTGGGCGAGTGATCCAGTCTGCTGTGAATGGTGGCTTTCGTGGTGGTTTATCAATCGGTAATGCTCATATTCATCTACATTCTACTCTCAATCGCAATGGGAAAAAAGAAGAATGCTCAGAAAGGCGAAAGCTCCAGCACTTCTGAAAATCCTGAACTATATACATTAACAGAGAACACATCACATGCAACTCTAGCCCAAATAAGCCGAGATGATGTTCTATCACACGGTGTTTAGAAGCAGTATTTAAGTGCAGGGCAAGTTGTCAAAGAAATGATTCTAAATTGGCGAGCCATCAGCTTAATCTCGTCAGATGAAGGAATTGTTCATGAACTAGTAGATAAATTGATGAAAGAAAAGTTGATGCAATTTTTGACAGCATCTCCAAGGCGATTCAAGCCCCATCGGGTAGCTGAATTTTACTCGAATGCTATATTCACCAAGAATGCAAAATTCTTCAAGACGAGAGTCAAGAAAAGAGACATTGTTGTTAGTCCTGATCTTCTCGCTCAACATCTGCACCTACCCACATCTGATGTCCAGATTGCCAGTTATTTGGGAGGAGACGACGCAGAGATGGAGGATTACAGAGGAATCTTCAAAGCGGCGACAAAAGTTACTCAATTAAAGCCTTTCTATAAGGTTCTCAGCGAGATAGCTCTTCGCATGATATACTGTGGGCCTAGATCATTCTCAGAACTGAGTCACCCAAAGTATGCTCTGATGATGGTTCTAGATGACTGTCCAGGTGGAAACTGGGCTGAGTATATCTTCTATCAACTACTGGAGAATGCAAAGAAGAACCGCACCATTGAAGAACAAGGGAAATTCTCTTCAAGGGTCGGTTTTGGATTGAAGGTTAGTTACCTGATCGAGCGGATACTCGGTCTTCGACAGGAGGGAGAAGACCTTGTACCCTCAGATTTCATCCCACCAAAAGACCCAGTCTACGCCACAATTCCAAGTGAAGGTGGAGATGATGGCGGTAATCATAGTAATAATGGCAATAATGATGATGGTGGTATTGGTGATGATAAACAAGATGCCAGCTTAAGAACAATGGTCATGGATATCATTACGGAAGCCAATCTTGTCGTCATACCACCAGTTCAAACTGGCGAAGATACACAAAAGACGAAGAGAACTGGCACCTCAGGCCCAGTAAGGGAACCCAAAGAAAAGGGTTCTACCTCTTCAAGTTCAAGCAAGAGAAAGACACTTGTGGAACAGACTGTTGACGAGCCTCGGAAGAGAACGAGGAGGCACCAGCAACAACTAGAGATGATTCTCGAAGGAGAAATGCACCGCCTTGAAAAGGGTAAGCAAACAGTTAGCAAGACAAGCCAAACCAGGAGGATGAGAGCTCAGAAGAAGCTCATTTTCATTAAATCCCCTGAAGGAGTTAACCAAACCTCCCAACCACAAGAGTTGTTTATGAATCCAGATATCATGTCTGAGGAAGCGTTTGAGCAAGTGCAGCTCAAAGCTCTTAATCTTCAGTCAGCTGAGGAGCAACCATACTTTGAGGATATGCATTGCAGCTCATTCGATTCGGAGAAGACCTCATCTCAAAGGTCAGTTTCTCATAAAGATGTCCATACAACCTTCAACTCAAGTGACGATTGTTGGGTTTTTTATACAGAAAGCATTTATTGCAATGAGTATACGATTGACTTTCCTCCTATCTGTTAAACAAACTTACATGCACGTAACAATGGTATCCTTCTGTCTCACTGATAGGGACGATCATACGGCGTGTTGTAGATCGCAGAAGACAGTATGATCACTTGACCTAGTGAGACATAAATATTATCACAACCGAGACAGCATTGAGGATACATCTGTCCTTATGGCTGCGGCATAGTTGGAAGAAGTAATCTGTTTTAGTTATTTGATATGTTGGTACGCAAGGGTGGCATATTAATAGGACCACATTGAGATGTATTTGTCTGTGTGACATCAGCGAATACAAGATCTCGTTTTTGATTGAGTCCAAACCCTATCGAAGGTTCAGGGGTATGCATGGGTTGACTGTTACTTTGATTTACCATGGTGGAGAGCCTAAGTAACATGCTCGTATATTCGTATTTTGGGTAGCAGCAGTTCGTGTAGTACAGCCTGAGACTGGAGTTAGGTAACCATATCCGAGTAATAGGATGGGGACATTCCCTGAGGAGCTCAATAATGCTCATCGTGCCAAAGTCCTGCATGCTAATTAAGTTCAGGCACGAGTAATAAAGTTTGAGTGGTACTGCTCAGGAATATAAGATATTAATTAATTATAGATAGAGCTTGTCAGAAGCTCCAATTTATTAATGAATGTCCGGTAACCTTAAATATGGGGATTCTCAGATAAATATAGCTCGTTCTCACAACGTAGTAATAAAGGGGTAGGTCAGTATTACTTCTGTGGTTAAAAAAGAATTAATATTAATTAATTAATTGTGTCCTGGGTTGTGGACATGGAAATTAATTAATTCATAGGCCCACTTTATTATTTGTATTAGATCCCAGGTCTGGCCCAATTAAATATGCTGAAAAAAGGCCCATTAGCCCATTAGGGTTAAAACCCTAGGTCTATAAATAGACAGCTCTCTCTCTGAAACCCTAGCCACCACAGAACATTCAAAGCAGTTGAAACCTTAGGGAGAGAGAGAGCAGGGGCGGCGCCAGTGTAAGGGGAGGAGAAGACAATTCGACTCTGGCCTACAGTTCACAGATCTGTGGAATCCTCACCAGTAGCAGATCTGAGCAGCATTGGGATACAGATCTGAAGATCTG
Organism: Plectranthus barbatus; assembly: GCA_026898455.1. Lineage (NCBI taxonomy): Eukaryota > Viridiplantae > Streptophyta > Magnoliopsida > Lamiales > Lamiaceae > Plectranthus > Plectranthus barbatus. The sequence goes on along the minus strand of JAPKLW010000400.1, from coordinate 349,275 downwards.
ATCTGGAGAACAAGATTTCTTCCTTTCTGTTTTTCTTTATTTCAATTAAATCAAGAAATTAGTTTAGTAATTTCTGTTTCCACAGATTTAATTGAATCGCGTGGTTGAATTAAAGATTGGATATTCAAACGCAAAAGATCGGATCAGACTCTACGGATTAACGATAATATCTATATCCACGAATTAAATTCATAGGAGCATGCTAGGGTTTATGAATTGTTTGTCGTATTCAACATCCATTATTGGTCCTGCTTATTTGGATTTGGTGATTCGGTTCACGGAAAGTCCCTACAACGATGAGGTCTCTACCCATGTCAAGAATAAAGGAGAGTCACCCCTCTGGGATTTAGGGGGAATTGTTTTTGATAATGATCATGCTGAAGCTGTCGTTGAAGACAAAGAAGAGACGCTTCTGGAAAGCATTCGCAGAAGGATAGCAGAATAGCAAGATGCTCTGAACGAGTTACGTCGTGCACAAATTAGAGCAGCCTTCCAGGAAAAAGAGTATAAGATGTTTATCACTCAACTGAAGGAAGAAGAAGCCCAAGAGCTGGAAAGATTGAGGGAGGAAGCAGAGGAAAGGCAGAGGAAAGAAGAAGAAGAAACCTTTGCCAGAGCAATCCTTCTTTATTTCATGCTCACAGCTGAAGAATCAGTAGCTAAACAGGCCAAGGAAGACGCCGACGCAGCTGAAAAGGCCCGACTTGAGGCCGAAGTCGTTGAGAGAGCGAGGTAGGAGGCTGAAATAGCAGCCGCTGAGAAAGCGAAGTTAGAGGCAGAAGCTGCAGCCGCCGAGCAGGCGAGACTTAAAGTCGAGGCAGCTGAGAAGGGCAGGCTGGAGGCAGAGACTGCTGAGAGAGCGAGACTGGAAGCTGAAGCACTAGCAACAGAGCAAGCCCAACTAAAGGCAGAAGAAGAAGCAGCAGCAGCTGCTGACGCAAAGAGAATGGAAAAGGAGGCAGAAATAGCAAGGCTAAGAGCAGAAGAAGAAGCAACTGCATTTGCTAATCAGCATCTGAAGATATCCACTGCTATATCTCAGAGCCAAACAGGCGGAGAATCAAGGGCACTCACTATCACTGAAAGACCTTTGTCTCCAAATCCCATATCAGTAGCAGCTCTTACTCTCACCCTTAGTGCAGTAAATGCTATGCATGAAGAACTGAAGCAGCATCTCAACCAGCAATTTCAGGCATCAGTTGCATCAGTTTTTGATTTTGTCAAAAAGGGGGAAGAAAAGAGAGATGAGTTATTGAGGATGCAGTTGGAAGTTTTCAACAGGAATAAAGAGGAGAGGAGGATGCGAGATGAGCGGATCAGATTGGAGTTGGAATCAATGAAACAGGCCCACGAAATCGAGAGTAATATGTTCAAGGAATTGGCCAAGAACTTTAGGATGTCACTTGGTGCGTCGACTTCATCTGCCACTCCTAAGCCAAAAGATGCAGACTCCTCAAATCAAGACCACTCGAAGGACAAAGAAGATCAAGACGAGCCGAAAGAGTAATGGTATTCACTTCTTGAATCTCTCTTTTGTTTTTGAGTCAGTTTTTAAACTTTTCCTGTACTTATATTAATCATGTATCAATGAAAATTTGGAAACTGATGGTTTAAAGACAAATGCTCATTGTCTCATACCCTGATTGCCTCTTTGCTTAGCTGAATTTACATTTTCCAATGTGATAAGCAAATATGCGTTTTGCTCTAAAATGATTGATGGTTAATTGAGTAATATCTCTCCAATTCAAGGGGAAAATCATTTAGAGTAGGTCGAGCATTGGGGAATCACAGTTCTGAGTAGCTCTAGAAAGTCTTATTTTGTGAACTCAGAGCAACTGCATCCTCTTGTCGACTTAGTATGGTTTCGATTTAGTGGTATGGTTTTGACAACATCAAAAAGGGGGAAATTCTGAGGTGCTAAATTGTAAAGGAGGAAACCTGTTCGGTGTTCCATTGTAAATCCCACCTTTAATTTGATGTTTTTGATGTGTCAAAACTGAATACCTAGACTTAGAGTTATTGCTTCTGTAATCCTTGTATATGTCTATTGAGTTGTAATAGTTCGATAGGAAGCAACCAACCAAAAACTGAGGAACATTTTTTGAGACTGTCGGAACATAACGAGCAAAGATACTATGATAACAGTTTGAGGGAGCCGCAGAAGAATGCGAGAGCATAGTAGTGTAACAAGCAAAAAATGGAACTATATTTCGGAACAGTACAAAACTTACAAGGACTGAAAACTGTGGACTAAGTTTTCACATTCAAAGGTACAAGAAACTGAAGAGAGAGCAACGTAGTTTCAATACAAGAAATCACATACGTAAGAGAGAACGTAAAGAATGCAGAGCTGAACAGTCGTAAAAAGCCTTGGAATCTCAATGATAAGGAGCAACGGTTGAGGCAGTTGCGACTGGAGTTTAACGTTGTCGAGCGTGACACGTCAAGCACAAACTGTCTCAGAGAAAGGACAGCCGTACGCAGAAAAGACGGAGGAGCAAGTCTGCTTTTAAGAAAGGTTATGGCGCTGATTGGACGATGACTACCTTGTCTCTACCGGCTACTTTTCAAATACCCGCCTATAAATAGCAGAAGAAACAAAAAAACAACAATCCGAACATTGAAATTCTTACTGTTACTATACCGAAATTAAAGCTCGAAGCATTCAAAGCTCTCATTTACTCCATAGTTCATTTATTGAACACGAGGTTTAACTGCTCAAGGAATCCTCATAGATTCACCGTGTGACCTACCTGGCACACGAGGATTAAGTCATCTAACTTAATCTTTAATCTTGGTGTTCTTACTTTTCAAGTAAGAATACAACAAGCTATCTCTCTGTCAGAGAACATGTTATTATGGGCGTTCGTGATAAGCTCATTATTTCACTCACTTATCTATATTATTTTAATACTATTTTATGTAGTTTTATTGAGTTTATATATATATTTTATGCATGATGTCAATATTAGGTGGTTTTAGGTGTGTTTTGATGTTTATGCAGGTTTTTAGGCCTAAACTCACGAGAAAACCGTTCCGAAAGCAGTGACGTGTAAGAGTAGCAGTGAAGAGTTTTTCCACAAGAGGAATTCGGGCAACTGGAATCGGGTCAATCGGAGTTCGGAGGAGGAAGTTATGGCCAAAACCGTGAGACCGCGCAGAAGGGACGAGAAGCCGCGTCGACAGACGCCAATCAGCATCGATCGACGGAGACCAGGAAGCCTCGTCGATCGACGTGGATCAGCCACGATCGATGCGAGCAAGTCTTCTGGAGCGGAAATCTGATAAAAATTGGATTTATTCATATCTTTAGCCCTAGATTTGATATGATACACCTCCACCTCTATATATAACCTTGTAAAATCGAATTTTAACCATTCCTCATTCCTGATTTTAGATTTTTAGAGATTCCAAGAGTTTTTAGGTTTATGTTTGAAGACATATTTTTGTGGGAAGACATTCAGACCCAAGTTTTTATGCAATTCAGGTTTTGTCTTTCTATGATGAATATTACTCTGAATATGTGTAACTAATCTCTTCCTCAGATTCTAGGGTTTCGAATTATCAATGTATACATGTTTGATTAATTGAATTATTTTCCCTTTCCCTTCGTAGTTTGTGAAATCTGTACTTATTCATAATCTTGATTTGTTGGCCACATCTTAGGATTATCTTGTTGATTACTTGAGACGTAACTGTGATAGTTTTCAATGGAAAGAGATTTTCACAATATAATCTGATTTCTTGTCGTAACTGAAGGAGATCGATTGTAGGGATAAATCTGTAGATCTTTGGAGTTAGTTAATTTATCTTGAGACCGAGCGGAGATAGGTAATTAATTAATCTACTTTATGAATTGTCAAACAAAGAAGTTCATAATATTTTTCTGATGTTTCACTACGAAGAGGAATTAAAATTAGGAATTAATCAATTCAGTCATCCATGTCGTACTTGATAGGTAGATATCCCTGGAATCTGTGCTCCTCTTATTTGAATCCAAAAGCTTTTTAATTTCCTGTTTAATTTTCATTAGCAAGTATTGCGATTTTCAAAACAACCAAAACTTTTTTAATTGCTTTTCCTGACCAGTATTTTGAGAACTTATGATTCAGTACTTAAGGTTTTTCGTTGCTTCATTCCCCTGGATCGATAACTTTAGGGTTTATAAATTTATTTGCCACTATTTCTATAATTAATCTGTAGAAATTACAGTGATCAAATTGGCGCCGTTGCCGGGGAGTGAATAGAAATAATCTTACTATTAAATCTGTGATTGAAATACTGATTTAGGCTGTAATTTTTGTACTTTTCTCTGAATTTCCGTATTTTTGTCATTCACGTCGATCGACGTGACACCCACGTTGATCGATGCAATAGTTTCTTCCACGTCGATCGATGCTAAATCTCATCGATCGACGCCGTATTCCTTTTTCAGAATTTCAGTTTTTTATTTCAGTTCATTTCGTTTTATTTTCAGTTTTACCTCACTACCTCCTTTGTTGTACAGGTAGTGCATGAGTACGCGAGCCAGAGGAAAGGACCCGCTATATTATCACCCGGATAATGAAGCCACTTGCAGAAAGATCCGAAAGAATAAGTGTGCTCAGGAAGGCTCAAGCAGTCAAGCAATGGACGAACAACCACCAATTATTCAACCGCAACCACCAATGCTAACTGCAGAGGAGCAAGCTGTGCTTCTCCAAGAAGTTCAAGCTATGAGGGCACAGATCCAACAGTTCAACCTAGGGAGAGACCTCGAGAGGAACAATCCGAATGGAAGGGATGTTCGCCATAACCCACTGTTCGATGATAATCTCGACAATGGAGAGGATGACAACCAGGATTTGCCAGGGGAGTCTGACGATGAGGAAGAAGAGGAGGCCATGCAGAACCGGTATAAACCTCGGTTCAGGGAGACAGACTTCAGGATTGGCATCAATGCCAACAATTTTGAGCTGAAGACCGGATTGGTGCAGATGGTGCAACAAAATCAATTCGGAGGAAGGGCTACCGAGGATCTTTATGCACATTTGGATAAGTTCCTTATGCTCTGCAACACTGTCAAGATCGGAGGAGTCAGCAAGAGTGCCATCCGAATGCGTCTGTTCGCATTCTCTTTGAGGGATAAGGCACAATCATGGTTCACTGCACACTGGACAAGGAAAGTATTAGCACATGGACTGAATTGAGGAATGAGTTCCTGGAAAACTTCTTCCCCCCGAATGTCATCAGGCAGAGAAGGAAGGAAATCATCAGATTCGCTCAAAAACCTGATGAGAGCTTCAGTGAGACATGGGAGCGATTCAAAGAGCTACTGAGATCTTGCCCCGGACATGGCTTTCCGCCAGGAGAACAGGCAGAAGCATTCTACGAGGGACTCAATGAGAAGACCGTCAAGTTGGTGGACACCACACTGGGAGACACCATCATGACGAAAAGCGAAAAGAAGGCCATGGAATTCTTCCAAAAGATGGCCAACAACACTCAACGGTGGTCCTCAAGCCGAACTCGGCCTGTGATGGCGGTCAAGAAAGAGAAAGAGAAAGTTGCCAAGCAACCTGATTTGGCAGCCGAGCTAAAAAAGCTAAGGGAAGATTTCGCTGCACTGAAGCAGGAAAAGACTGTTGCTGCAGTAGAGCCAGTGCAAGCTCCGCCTGAGGGGGATTGTGCCGCTGTAAATTTCATGCAAATGGGTGGTTACCAAAACAACTACCGTGGAGGATATCAGCAGCATAATCAGCAGCACAACCAGCCCTACACTTACAACCACGCGAGGAACCATCCTGGATTTTTCTGCGCGAACACCCAAGCTGCGGAGAAGCCACCACCTGGGTTTGCTGTGCAAGATGGAGAAGTGGTTGAGAAGAAGAAGCCAAATCTCGAGGAGATTTTGGCTAAATTCATGGAAGGCTCCACCGATACGGTAGCCAAGCTAAAGCAAGAAATTGCAGGCGTGAATACTAAAATAGACCAGGTGCAGAAGCATGTACAAATTATAGAAACCCAGGTCAGCCAGATCGCCGATGCCCTCGGAGCCCAACACAAGTCGGGGTAACTTCCGAGCAACACTCAGAGTAACCCCAAGAATCAGAATCAGAGGAACCAAGTGAATGCCATCACTCTGAGAGGGGGAAAATCCTATGAAGGGCCAAAGCAAGCAAGGACTGATTCAAAGGAGGACAAAGATGTCGAGCAGGCCAAAGAAGTTGTCGCTGATGCAGCCCCGTCGATCGATGGAGAATTGCCGTCGATCGACGCCAATCCAAAGGCCACGTCGATCGACGAGACCTCACGTCGATCGACACCCACTCCTGTCGAGCTATCTATGTATAAGCCTCCCCTACCGTTCCCGCAGCGTTTTGCTAAAGCAAAGATGAACGAGAGGTATGCACGCTTCTTGGAGAACATGAAGAAGGTGAAAATCAACATTCCGCTGGTAGAAGCATTGCGTGAGATGCCCGGGTACATCAAGTTTCTGAAGGACATGGTCTCTCAGAAAAGACCCTTCATGGAGCACGAGAGGGTCAACTTGTTCGAGGAATGCAGCGCGATTATTCAGAAGAAGATGCCGCTGAAGAGAGAAGACCCAGGATCCTTCACGATCCCCTGTGTCATTGGAGGAGAGACCTTTGCGAAGGTCCTTTGCGATTCCGGCGCATCCATCAACTTAATGCCGCTATCCATCTTCAAAAGGTTGGCCATCGGGAGCATCAAACCAACGACCATATCATTGCAGATGGCTGACAGATCGGTGTCCTACCCAAGAGGCATCGTGGAAGACGTACTTGTGAAGGTGAAAGACTTCATCATTCCAGTAGACTTCGTGGTTCTTGACATGGAAGAAGACCACAACATCCCGCTTATCTTGGGGAGATCTTTCTTGAAGACTGCTGGAGCATTGATTGACATTCGGGACGGCAAACTGACGTTCCGAGTTAATGACGAGTCGGTCACCTTCCCCATCTACAAAGAAGTGCAGAAGCATAATAAAGGGAGCTACCAGGAAGAGTGCCACATGATCAATTGTTCAAATTCGGTGATTTCCTCTCCCATTTTCTTCTCTTAAAACTGATCTTGATTTTTTGGAGAACTGCGTACTGCACTCTTTGTTTTTGTGTTCAGATTTAGATAAGGCGGATGATGAGCTTGTGGATTTGGTGATGGAGCTGGATGTATCTGAAGAAATAACTCAGGAGAAAGAGAACAAACAGAAGCGGTTACCAAGCCGACGCAGCCAGAAAAAGAAAAGAAAACGTGGAAAAGCACCTACTTTTCTATTTTATGCTATTTTGTGGGGAAAAATTTAGAGTTTTGAAGATAACCTGTATGAGATTGTGAGATTAGAATTGATTGAGGGTTGAGTATTGAATTGATTGAGATTGTGGTTAGATGCCTATGAATGTAGAATACTGCATGATAGGACTGATTTGACACTTATACTTGCATGCTGATTGAGCCGATTTGAAATTGATTGTGGAAGAAAATTTTTGAGTCCTTGTGTGAGAATTTGAGCCTTTATTTCATTTGATGTGAGATTCACATGTGTGTTTTGATTTCTCTAGAACTTGCCTATTTTCTGTGTTGAGACTGCATAGTGTGCACAAGTTTAGGAAATGATCTTAGGCCATCTTTGTTAACCCAATATCCTAAACACTGTCCCTTCACAATAAAATTTTCCCTAGTTAGCCACTTTGAGCATGTACAATTTTTCTTTCCTTGTCTATGAGATTAAGAAAAGTATTGTCTCACTCATGTCTTGAGTTGTGGTATGTATGGGGTTGATTGGTGAATTCGAGATAAGATATGATAAATTAGTGGTGAAAAGATGTGTGAAAAAGAAGCTCAAAGAAATAATTAGATTTCTTATAAGCTCTCTGAAAAGAAAAGAATACAAAATTATCGAAAAAGAGCATAAGAGATTCAAAATGAGCTATAAAAAAAAAGAGAAAAAAAAGGAAAAAAAAATAAATAAAATTTGAGTTTGTTGATGTATATGAGGAGATAAGGTGGATGATTATAGATAGTGGGTGGAAATGTTGAGAGTCATGAACTCAATTGATTTAGTCACTTGGCCATATTTCCGTACCTTATCAGAAAAAGCCTACGTCACAACCTTTCGAAAAGTCTTTTTTGATTCTAGACTTGTGTGCACATTCTAGCAGTGGAGATATTAGAAAATTTGCAAGTCTATGGTAGAAATTTCTTCATACATGTTGTTGAGTGCTTTCATCTTTACCTTAAACACTTGAGAGTTGAGCGATACACTTCCTGTGAGTTCTTCCACGGTTGATGAATTTTCCGTCTCTTCCAAATTGCTTGTGGGTAGTGGATTATTGGTTCTTGACTGTGATGAATCTTGTGAGGCATTGCACTTTGACCACATGATCTTTTGATTTCTTTCTTGCCTATTAATTGAGGACAATCAAACGTTCAAGTTTGGGGGATTTGATAAGCTCATTATTTCACTCACTTATCTATATTATTTTGATACTATTTTATGTAGTTTTATTGAGTTTATATATATATTTTATGCATGATGTCAATATTAGGTGGTTTTAGGTGTGTTTTGATGTTTATGCAGGTTTTTAGGCCTAAACTCACGAGAAAACTGTTCCGAAAGCAGTGACGTGTAAGAGTAGCAGTGAAGAGTTTTTACACAAGAGGAATTTGGGCTATTGGCGCATGGAAATGGATGATGCTTTGAGTTAGCTCTCCAACGCAACTGGAATAGGGTCAATCGGAGTTCGGAGGAGGAAGTTATGGCCAAAACTGTGAGACCGCGCAGAAGGGACGAGAAGCCGCGTTGACAGACGCCAATCAGCATCGATCGACGGAGACCAGGAAGCCTCGTCGATCGACGTGGATCAGCCATGATCGACGCGAGCGAGTCTGCTGGAGCGGAAATCTGATAAAAATTGGATTTATTCATATCTTTAGCCCTAGATTTGATATGATACACCCCCACCTCTATATATAACCTTGTAAAATCGAATTTTAACCATTCCTCATTCCAGATTTCAGATTTTTAGAGATTCCAAGAGTTTTTAGTTTTATGTTTGAAGACATATTTTTGTGGGAAGACATTCAGACCCAAGTTTTTATGCAATTCAGGTTTTATCTTTCTATGATGAATATTACTCTGAATATGTGTAACTAATCTCTTCCTCAGATTCTAGGGTTTCGAATTATCAGTGTATACATGTTTGATTAATTGAATTATTTTCCCTTTCCCTTCTTAGTTTGTGAAATCTGTGCTTATTCATAATCTTGATTTGCTGGCCACATCTTAGGATTATCTAGTTGATTACTTGAGACGTAACTGTGATAGTTTTCAATGGAAAGAGATTTTCACAATATAATCTGATTTTTTGTCGTAACTGAAGGAGATCGATTGTAGGGATAAATCTGTAGATCTTTGGAGTTAGTTAATTTATATTGAGACCGAGCGGAGATAGGTAATTAATTAATCTACTTTATGAATTGTCAAACAAAGAAGTTCATAATATTTTTCTGATGTTTCACTACGAAGAGGAATTAAAATTGGGAATTAATCAATTCAGTCATCCATGTCATACTTGATAGGTAGATATCCCAGGAATCTGTGCTCCTCTTATTTGAATCCAAAAGCTTTTTAATTTCCTGTTTAATTTTCATTAGCAAGTATTGCGATTTTCAAAACAACCAAAACTTTTTAATTGCTTTTCCTGACCAGTATTTTGAGAACTTATGATTTAGTACTTAAGGCTTTTCGTTGCTTCATTCCCCTGGATCGATAACTTTAGGGTTTACAAATTTATTTGCCACTATTTCCATAATTGAATTGTAGAAATTACAGTGATCAGTTCGCCAAATTGTTGTGTTCTGGGAAGAACTAAACCATCCATCCACCGGAGAAGGAGAAGGGAGGTGTGTCCACAATCTATTTCCGATGACTACCAGTCCACAGAGAAGACGCAGAGCCTTCGACAGATTGAAGAAGGAGTGAAGAACATCTACCAGGGAGAGTGATCCAGTCTGCTGCGAACGGTGGCTTTCGTGGTGGTTGGCTATAGATCGTAAAGAGTGTATTCTTTACTTCCTTACTGAATTTCCAGATTAATTTCCGAAGAGTGGACGTAGGACTCAAGGATCCGAACCACTATAACATCGTGTGTCTTTTACAGTTTTCATTTACTTACTGATTTACTCAGTTTAGAACTGTATCTTTATAATCTTCAACACTTTTCAAAAGTGTTGAAGCGTATATCTGAACTGATCACTTAAACTACTTGACTAAACTCAGTTTTCATATATCTAATCGAACTAACCAAGCTCAGTTTTGAGTGTGCAACCCCTTGTAATACTTTCGCTGCACATTAATCATAACTCTTATCTGGGACCAACACAGGATATCAGACCTACCAGTCTAGAGCACTCAAGTCCCAATCAACGAACTTGCCAGTATGGGGATTGAAGATCAGACTTGTGACGTCAGCTAGCGTAGACTTGCCAGAATGATGGAATCAGTATGGAATTCTAGTTCCAGTCTCTACGCACAAGAGACAAGAAGAATGTTTGAGGAATGGTATTGACAAGTACAAACTTTAAGGATTGGGGATTTCTTAATGTCTGCAAGCCCAAGACTTCAGTCTTGATACATATGACTGACCAGTCCAAGATTCCTCAGACTGACAGAATACTGCTATTCTGAAAAAGGTGAAAAGTCATTATCGCTGTCAGAAAAGGAGCGGAAAAGCGGAAAAAGCACTGTATCTTTCTGCAAAAGGCTACCTACTGCACAAAGGACAAAGAACATCGGATTGGTCGAAAATTTGATGTGTCTAAACCTAATAAATACCAGAGGATCTCAACTAAAGAAGGTTACTGAACACGAACCAAACTTACGATTTCTCAAAGAGCCAAAACACTGCTAAATTTTCTAGACGACCGTTTGAGGGTTTCTAAGCTATTATGTATGTCACTATTGATAACACGAGACTCAGAACTTCTAAGTTCCAAAAGTCAAATAAGTCTAGAACTTTGACTCTCACGGGCATTCTTGTCGCAAGCTGATAGTCTCGAGAAAACTCTAAACATCCCATTCTGACAACGAGAAGGCTGTGTGGTGTGCCTACACTCCGAAGAGCTGCAAAGTGAAGAACGAGAAATGACCAAACGAGTGAGCTTGTGGTTTAGTGGACAAGGCATTCACCGATAAGCGATAGATCGTATGAGCATTTATGTAATCCTGAACTTAGTAGTGGATTCCCAAACATCTGTCTGAAGAGTGGATGTTAGGAATATTGATAGAAATATTATAACCCCTTGATCTCAATTTTATGTATTTTGGTTTTGGTGCATCAAAGCCTAGGCAATCTAGTTTCTAGCAACTTAGAATCATGTCAAAATGTAAAAGTCCTGTACAGGATATATTTACTTGAGTTGTAATAGAACTAGAAGAAAGGATCGAAGAATGCTGAAGGAATCAACATATAAGAAGATTGCTAAGACGCTAGCAAATATTGAAAGGCTAGAAAATTACATGAAGAATGTTGGAAGCAGTCAAAGGAATGTTGAAGTGAAGCAAGTTGTTGCTGAATCTCAGCAAGACTGCTGAGATATCAGTAGATTATCAACTACCAGCAAACGCATGACAACAATCAACATACACACGAAGTCGTGAAACAGAAAGATCTAAATCACAAGGAAACCCGATGAATCAGAGAGAAGGATAATCAACAGACAAAAGGAAGGTTTCCAGTTCCAAAGTAAAAGATCCTTTCTGACAAAGATGGCAAAGATGACGAGAACGCCAATCAGAGATGAAGGAGACCTGAAGAGTCACTATGCTTTGTAGGAAAAGAAGGACGAAGATTGGCGAGCAGACACTCTGTGTCTAACGGATAACATTCAAACAACCGTTTGAATCTTCACCTATAAATAGGTGATATCAGAATGAGTTTGAGAGGTTTGCGAAAAAAATATCTACAATAGAGAAATTAGAAAGATCATAATACTCTCAATCTCACGCGAACTCACATCCGAGCATATATTTGATCAAGGCTTTGCAGAAGCTTTCGAATATAAACCTCGAGACCTTTGAAGTTTCTTCTAATGTTAACTTTGGGATTCTTTCTATCCTAGGGAGATTCTAGCAGTCACCTTGCTCTGCAAGAGTGATTATCACAGGCTACTACCAAACAAGGAAAGGTTCTGGGAAGAACAATTAAACTCCCAAGGTCGACGTCCGAGGAGAAGGGAGGTTTTTCCTCACTCTAAGGAGTTTCAAAGTGAAGATTGAAGACCAAGGTGCTTGAAGGTGCGCGCTGACCAGACGGAGGAGCTGCTCAACGTAAAATATCAAGCTTCACCTTGTAATCAATCATTAGTGAATTTTTAGACTGGAGGACTGAAGAGTGGACGTAGAACATTTGTTCGAACCACTATAAATCTCTTGCTCATTTACTACTTTTATTTCGTTACGTATTGTTTATTTTGAAACTCAACACATCAAGTGTTGATGTATAACTAGAAATAAATCTAACGAATTTTCGAGCTTAAACACATTTGATAAACACTTGCTAAATCGTTACCTTAGCAATATAAGTGCAATACACTATTAAACATTCCGTTGCAACTATAGATACTCTTATCAGGGACCAACAAGTGGTATTAGAGCGGTTGGTCTATACAGACTAGCTGCTTCTGAGTCGCTTAGGACTAGATCCATTTTTCTTTGCATATTACTTGTGTTTCTGTGTTAAGCTCATGATAAAAGATAATGGCGAACAACACAAAGTTGGGAAAGTTCTCTCCGCAAATCTACTCCACTAGGAAAAAGAGGTCGATGAGCTTGTTAATAAATATACATCCCGAGATGAAGCAAGTGATCGAGCAAGGACCAATCAAGATTCAAAAGGTGAAAACTCGAATTGGCGAAGATGTTCAAGGACCAGATGAGATGGCGGACAAGCCGTATGTGGAGTGGACTCAGGAAGACCTAGTTCATGCTCAAATGGACTACGTAGCCATGGATTTGTTCTTAAACTCCCTATCAGGACATCTTATGGTTGAGGTCTTGGAGTACAAGAATGCCAAAGAAATGTGGGATTTTCTTGGCACCCTGAGTAAAGAGACTGATCAAATGAAGAGGAACAAGCTACAACAGTGCGTAGACAGATACTAGTCGTTCCAGATGATTCTTGGAGAAACAATCAAAGACATGGAAGCTAGATTCAATTCCATCATAGCAGAATTAAAGAAGTTGGGAAGAACTTGCAAACTTCCAGACATGATTTCAAAGATTCTTTCTAAGATGCCAAAAGAGGACTGGTTTGTCTAGGTGACAAGCCTCAAAGAGAAAGATCTATCAACCATGAGCACAAAAGATGTTTTCGCGCAACTTCAGACACATGAATGGGACATCATGCAGATCAACAAGAGTGAAGCCACATGAGCTGCAATATCCATTGGAGATCATCCCAAGAATGCAGCATTCATCGTGAAGAGAGACGTATAGAAGTTTAAAACCAAAAGGTCATTTCACTCAGATCGTCCAGCTCAATCCAGCCCTGCAAAGGAGATCGCATCAACCAGTGGATCTGAAGCTAAAAAACCAGAATGGTCAGTCACCGAGCTGGAGGAGTAGATGAAAAGATTACAGCTACTGCTGAAGGCTAAAGGCAAAAAGGAAGAACCCCAGCAAAATCAGCGAGCAGGCAGCCGGACAGCCAAGAAGACATCGAGAATGTGCTATGAGTGCAACTCACCAGACCATCTAAATTTTGAGTGTCCTCGAGTAGATCCAGATGAAAGGGAGAGATTAAGAAAACTCATCGAGAAGCGCGTGTCAAAGGCCATCGCCAAAGCTCTACTGACCAGGACAGAAATACCAGACATCCCAGATCACGACGATGAAAGATACTCCTCAGAAGATGAAGAGGATGTCCTCATGGTATTTATGGCCAACATCAATGACGACGCTGACGATGATGAAGAGCGGATAGCAGAATCAACCTTAGCTATAACGAGAAATCAGGTAACAAAATATGTTATGCCCGCTGCCTCTACTTCATAAAATTTGCATGATACTACTGATTCATGTAACTACGAATCAGGAGATATAGCTATAGAGTTTCTCTTAAAATAATTTTCAAAATTACATGCATTAATAGATATTTAATAAAAGAAAATTCCTCTCCGAAATCTCAGATTTCTACTTTGATCAGTGAGATTGAAAAATCTAGGTTAGTAGACGAGGAACTTTCAAAACTCAAAACTGAATTCTCCTCTCTAAGTAAAAATTTTGATTGTTTAAAACAAGAGAATGAAGTTTTGAAAAGCAAAAACTCTATGCAAAATCCTTGTCAATGTAGATTTTCAAAAATACAAGAGACTTAGATGAGATTTTAAATGTTCAAAGAAGTAAAATGATTTTGCTAGAATCGGGTTTGAAAAGGTGAGAATCCAACAATGCTTACTCTATTCAATCAAATAAAATAATCTTTGTACCAGCAACCGGAAAGATTTAGCAAATTTCTAGGCAAGACAAAGGGGACTATGCTAGATCAACATTAGTTTCTCAACAAAAATGCTAGGAAACTACAAATCCCCCGCTGACCGCTCAGCAGAGATTGAAAGGTACATCTGCGGAGAGGAAACCAACAAAGTCGACGTATGTAACCCAACAGACTGTTCTATCTACTAGGAAGATTCATACACAACCTAGCTAGGCTAAGAATTCTGCTAAGATTGTGAGAATGCCAGCATACACTCCAAGTAGGAGGAACATCTACTTGAGGCCAGAGTCTAAACCATTGCATTTTCAAAAGACTATGAATGCTCAACACACCACTACACATTCTCATGATGATTCATTGCATTAATCCAATAGGAAGGGAAAGATAATGAAGCGTGATGACAAGAAAATTGTCAAGATCATGAAAGTCTGGATTCCTAAGGGGCTAATCCAGAGAACTAATCCTGCAGGACCCGCAATTGATCGGGTACCTAAAAATTAATTTCTTTATTTTGCAGGAACAGGGTCCAGCAAGAAGAACATCGAAGAAATTAAAAGAGTGGATCCTTTTTTTTTTTGGAGCATAAGAGAGTGGATCCTAGACAGTGGATGCTCAAGTCACATAACATGAGACGAAGACATCTTCACCGATCTTCAGAAAATCAGAGGACCTTTGGTTTCCTTCGGTGATAACTCAAAGGCTAGAGTAATCAAAAAAGGGTGCATCGAGTAGAATGGAATGTGCATCATCAATGTAGCCCTCATCGACAACCTCAAGCACAATCTACTGAGCATCAGTCAGCTAAGTGAAAATGGATATATTTTTTCCTTCTTTGATATAGGTTGCGAGATTGGTGACAAGACCACTGGAGAAGTAAAGCTTAGAGGAATCAGAAAAGGAGGACTCTATGTCGTAGATTGGGAAAGTGGTCAGCAAGCTTCATGCTTCATCGCATTCAACTAAGAAGAAACCAACTAGCTATGGCACAAAAGGCTAACACACTTAAACTTTAAAACCGTCAATTATATAGCCATAAATAACATTGTTATAAGACTGCCCAAAGAAACCTTAAAAAGGAAGGAGTATGCAGAGCTTGCCAACAAGGGCTTCAGATCTAATCCAAAAAATGCCACATCAAACAGAATCCTTGAGTTGTTGCACATGGATTTATTTGACTCCATGACTTCACCCACTGTAGGTAACAAACATTATACATTGGTTGTTATTGATGACTATTCCAGGTACACGTGGGTGAGATTGCTCAAGAGTAAAGATGAAGTCAAGATAGTCCTACCGGAGATGTTAATTCAAGTACAAAATTACAAAGAGCTAACGGTGAAGAGGATAAGGTTCGATAATGGTACATAATTCTGTAACGGAGCAATAATGGACTTCTGCGCCGACGCTGGGATAGGACATGAAAGGTCCACTGCAAGAACACCTCAACAAAACGAATTAGCAGAACGGAGGAACAAGACTCTAAAGTAGGCCGTGCGAACAATTGATATGTGCGTAAAATGACCTATTTTTCGATGTGTGAGCGTGCATGTTTGTGTCCATTTTACTCCCATATCATATGTTTTTGTTGTTCTTTTGTTTTGTTTTTGTGTTTTGGTGTTTTAAATGTTGTAGGATATGTTTTGGGCATAAAACAACACTTTTGGATGAGTTTTGGATGAAAATCGCCCGAGCTAGGAGTCAAAGGGAAGCAGGATCGACCGAGCGGAGCAGAAAAGATGCAAGGTGATTTCAGAGACTTCGACCGGTCGAGCCAAACTTGGCTCGGTCGAGCCAAGTGGACAGAGAGCAGGCTCGATCGAGTCACCCTTGGCTCGGCGCGAGCCAGAGCGGGATTTTGGGGTTCTTTAGTTCTGAGCTCGCCCGGGCGATCCGAGGCTCTGCCAACTCATTATAAAAGGGGGAAACATGGTTATTTTAGAAAACTTTTTTCATATCTAAGGGGAAATTACCTAAATTCTCTCGACGATTTCCATTTCCATCTCTTCCAAAACCTCACCCAAGGTATCAAGGAGCTAATTCTTCAATCATTGGAGGAGAATTGAAGATCCAAGGGGGTAGATCAAGACCTAGCAAATCCAATTGGGGAAGATTTCACTTTCTACCTATCAATTGTAATGGATATATTTGATTTCAACTTTGTATTGTTACAATTGAGAGGTATGTTGCTCTAATTCACTGTGGATGTTGATTTGAACAAGGATGCATGAAGATTAGGTTTGATAATTGTTTGTTTACTTTCCTTTGAGGGATTGAATTGCACTTGAGCTTGTTCCTTATCTCTTAGGTGTAGGTAATAGCCAGCTTTTGAGATAGTTGATGTGAACACTGCAGCTAACACGCGGGCGAAATTGTCTTGAAAAGTGTATATTCTTACGATTTTAGTTCCAATCCCTATGCGGGGCTAGGTCGTAGGGCGATAATTGACGGTCGATTGGGAGTGATCTAGGGGTTAATAACGTAGCTGTTTGCAATTCCTAGTGTCATCTACCGTTAGTTCTCCGTAGCAAGTGGCTAGCGAATGTAGGGTCGATTGCTTAACCTCCTAGGGATTAAAATGTGTTTACATCAATGATTAACCTAATTGGATTACATCTATGTTTATTTCAACATCCTATCTACCTCATTTGCGTATTTGCTTGTCTTGGTTTACCAATGTGTGGAGAGAATTTAATGATTGTTTTGAGACTTAATATTGGTGGTAGGTTTAATTCATTACTTGTTATATGTTGTTAGCATATGTTTAAATTGATTGCCTAGATTGATAGAAATTACTCAATGATTCTATTTCGCCTAGCTATTAGACTTTGCTATAGTATCCCGGTAATCTAGCGGGCGAAGGGAAGAAGGACCTGGATTGATAATTAAACCTTGAGTGTGCAATGAGAATTTGTATGAGTTTTTATTGCGCATCAACAATGCTTACCGATACAAATCTAGGTCAGAGATATTGGGGAGAAGCTGTAATGAATACATGCTACACGCAGAATCGAAGTGGCTTGAATCTCCGATTCAACAAGACTCCCTACAAAATCTATCATGGTCATGAGCTTTCCTTAGCTCATCTTCGTGCTTTCGGTTCACCATGTTATATCCATAATAATGGGAAGTAAAAGTTAAGTACTTTCTCTCCTAAAGCTGAAGAAGGGGTGTTCCTAGGATATGGACATCCTTCTCACAAGGGTTATAGAGTGCTTAACAAGACCACCAAGCTTGTGGAAATAACATGCAATGTTATTTTTTATGAAGCTATTTTAGTTTGGGCTGGCAATTGGTGCGTGTTGGGTCGTTATCGTGTCGACCCGTTAAGAACATAAGATTTTGTATCGTGTCGGATCGTGTTATATGATAATATATCATGTTATCCGATAATTATATCGTGTTTGTGTCGTGTCGTGTCATGTCGTGATCGTGTTACCCATTATTTATTTCTTA
The DNA here is from genome assembly GCA_026898455.1 of Plectranthus barbatus. Classification (NCBI taxonomy): domain Eukaryota; kingdom Viridiplantae; phylum Streptophyta; class Magnoliopsida; order Lamiales; family Lamiaceae; genus Plectranthus; species Plectranthus barbatus. Next base: position 331,324 of record JAPKLW010000400.1, on the reverse strand, counting down.
AAAGATTCTCGTGTTCGTGTCGTGTTCGTGTTATGTTCGTGTCAGATTCATGTCAATATCGTGTTGACAGGTAATTATCATTTAAACTTGTAATTCTCAGTTTCTTAGCAGATAATTATTGTGTTCGTGTTTGTGTCGTGTTTCGTCGTGTTCGTGTTGTGTCGCATCATGTCATGTTTAACCCCATTATTATTGTGCGGGTTTGTATCAGGGTATCGTGTCGTGTCGGAAATTGCCAGCCCTAACTATAGTGCGCATGACTATGAAAGACCTTAATGATGTGATTCATAAAACCAATGATTTCAATGGACAATCGGGCTCGAATACTTCCGAAGTTGAACCGATTGATCCGACTAGGTTCATGAGTGAATCTACATCTATGCTGGAGACCTTGGCTGATCGGTAAACAACCAAGATGGCCGGTGATGCAACTGGTAATGCTGAGGCCATTCTAAATCCTCTCAAGAAGATCACATGTCAAGGGGGAACTCAAGAAGGAGAAACCATTCAGCAAAACGAAGACGTTGTTGACAATCCCCAGAATAGCGAGAGGACTGCTGACGGAAGGTGTATTACTCCAGCAAATACAAATCCAGCAGACGATTCATCAGCAGACAACCATTTAACAGACGACAACCCAGCAAGTGTAGCAAAAAGTCTGAACTACAATTTGTTGACGTGTCTGTTTCAAAAGGTTAAATTGGAGCATCCAGCAGCCAAACCATTCCAGTCTAGGAGCTGCAAAGACCAAAGTGGCTGCTAAGAGATCATCCTTCAAACGCTATACTAGGAGATCTTGTCGATCTAATTCAAACCAAACACAACGCAATGCTAGCCTACAACATATCTCAGGAGGAGCCAACCAAAGTTGCTGATGCACTTAAATCTGCCGATTGGATCAACGTGATGCAAGAAGAATGGTCAAAATTTACACGGAATCACGTATGGGATCTCGTAGATTGACCAACGCATCAATCGGTGATAGGCACCAAATGGTTACTCAAGAACAAGCGTGATGAAAATGGACTTTTCGTGCGCAACAAAGCAAGGCTTGTAGCTAAAGGATACGCGCAGTGCGAAGGAATTGACTTCGACAAAAAATTTTCTCTAGTAGCTCGACTGGAAGCAATCAGGTTATTCCTTGCATATGCTGCTCACCATGGTTTTACTGTATTTTACATGGACGTCAAGAGTGCATTCCTGAATGGTGAATTATAGGAGGAAGTCGATGTGGAGCAACCTCCAGGTTTTGAACGTGGAAACAAGGTGTACAAGTTGAGAAAAGCTGTGTATGGTCTGAAGCAAGCCCCAAGAGCTTGGTACGAGACGCTGTCACAGTTTCTGCTAAAGAATGGATTCAGGAAGGGGAAGATCGATCGGACACTCTTCTTGATCAAGGATGCTAAGACATATTACTCATCCAAATCTACGTAAATGATATTATATTTGTGTCTGAGAATCTGACCCTATGTGAAAAATTTGCTCAGCTCATGCAGACCAACTTTCAGATGAGCATGAAGGGGAAGATGTCATACTTCTTAGGCCTACAAGTTCAACAATCCAGCGATGGGATCTTCATTCATCAGAAGAAGTACACAAAGGATCTCATCTGCAAATTCTGTCCAGAAAAGAAAAAGACCTTACGAATTCCCATGAGCACAGCTGGCAAATCTCGTTGGGTGAAGAAGGTGAATCCGTGGATCGAACCGCATATAAAGGTATTATTGGTTCTCTATTATATCTAATGGCCCGCAGGTCAGATATTTCATATGTTGTAGCATATGTGCTAGATATCAAACAAATCCGAAGAAATCGCACATGGAGTACACGCGAAGGATTGCCAGATATCTGAAAGGGACAAAGTCCTTAGGAATTTGGTATCCAAGAGCAGATGATCTTACACTCGTTGGATATTTAGACTCCGACTTCAGAAGATACCGAATAGATCAGAAGAGTACGAGTGGTACTTGCTAATTCCTTGAACACAAGCTGATAAGCTGGTTCGAGAAGAAGCAACACTCTGTAGCAACATCCACAACAGAAGCTGAATATGTGGCTACTACGAACTGCTGTACACAGGTGTTGTAGATCAAGCAACAACTTCTAGATTATGAAGTCAGCACCGGATGTGTCCTAATACACTGCGACAACAATAGTGCAATGTGCATGACAAAGAATTCAGTACATCATTTAAGGATGAAGCACATTGATATCAGACATCACTTCATCTGAGACCACATTGAAAAGAAGGATATTTCCATGCATTACATTAGGGCAGAAGATCAGCTGGCTGACATATTCACCAAACCTCTAGCAAAAAGCAGATTTAAGGAGCTTTGTCTCAAGCTTGGTTTATTAGAGTTAGATGAGGTTATGGAAGAATGAGTCAATGCTCTCATTCCGTTCTTGGATTTCTTAGATTTTTGGAGAAGATGCGGAATAGAGTGTGTCTAAGCTCACACTCTCCAGCAATTTGCGGAAACTTTTAGTCGAATTGCTGAGTCCAAGCTCTCAATAGATTCGATAACCAAATACTGAAGGTTACTTTTCAGCAGACATCATAGAGATTGTTGAGTCCCAACTCTCAGCAAATGGAGAAGACTGCTGAATCAATCTTGGGAAATTGTTCAAAAAGGGGAATTAAAATCAAGATGTATCAACCGACGAAACAGTTACAAACCCCATTAATGGAGTGAATTAATGTGGTGATGGTCAATATTCATTATCATTTCCAAAGATTTTTCTCAAGGCTCGAGATGATTCATTTCTGGAGATGGTATCTCGAACGGCCACGTGGAAAGTATAGTCGAAACTGTTGGTTCCCAAGGCAGACATTTTGATTGATCAAACAAATCTCAAGGACAGGTGTGTTTATTTAAATGGATGTTTCTTTCGCTTAGGAAAACATATCCAACCCTCTCAAAATCAACCCTTCCTCATGCCTTCAATCCCCTCCGATTAAACCCTGTTGCTCAAGAAAACCAAGATCTCATCCTTTACCATCTCTCCAAAATACCTTCAAGATGGGTTCAAGCAACATGACTTGGAAGTCTCCAAATTGAGATGAAGAGCCTTAATCTTCACAGAGATCATATCTAAGAATATTCTCGGTTCACCTCTGATAATGGGTTTTATGATATTAGAACCGAATGGAGAGAGGAGATCCATTCTATCAAGCCATGACAATTTTATCTTTAGAGATATATAAAATTCTCAGGCGGGTCTGAGGATGGATATTCCATAGTCGTATAGTTTGGAAGCTCCTTTGGGTAAGGACTTCCAGACAACTTCTTTCTCACCTTTTCTTCTAGGGTTTCAAAAGTCGGAAAATGAAGACGAAGAAGAGATGGAGGAAAGGCTTGTTGATGGAGTAGATGCATCCAGAGCTAAAGAAGCACGCATCTAGACGTGCGAGCATGCAGGTGGTGCAAATATTACCCATCCTACACAAAGTAGGAAACATCGGTATGGCACCTGGTGCTGATGGAAAGTGAGGACAAGATCACCGACCTGAGCAAATGGTGAGATCTGCTAGAATCGTACTTCTTTTGAAAAGCAGCTCGATTGTCCGTAGGCTGACAAATGAAGAGATGTCTACGTACATATCTTGAGGATCTTGAAGATGAAGCGATATGAGACATCTCTCAGCCATCAAGGCATTGCTGCGTATGTGGGGAGACATGCAACAACAAGTTCGGGGAGGAGACTAAGAAGAAGGATCAGATCTAGCAACGACGTTATTTGGAGCAGCTTGAAGAAAAATTGATCATTGTAACTTGTAGTTTATTACTTTGCGAAGTGTAACACTTGTAAATTAATGTTATCAATAAAAAAAAATGCTCGTTTTGATGACAATACTCTTTTGTCTCAAAATAATAACTGCCTAAACAAAATGCTAGATCATTAAACTCCTTGTGTAAATAGCTTTCTATAAAAAAGAATCTTATGATTTTCCTTGGAATAGATCGAAGATAAAAAGAAAAATCAACATATGGGAATGTTAAAGTCTTCCCCGAAGACTAAGTCGAAAGCAGAGTGCTTTATGGTTGAATGATAATTTTTTATCAAACAAAACTCTCTACTGACTGCTGAGTCCAAGCTCTCAGCAGAATCCCGACGATTACTGAGTCCGAGCTCTCAATAAAGACTCTTTGTACCTTCAAAGTTAAAAAATTATGAAGAGTCTAGGTTGAATACTGAGCCCAAGCTCTCAGTAAAAGACTCTTTGAAATCTAAAGATCAAAAGTTTTTAAGAGTCTGATTTGTCTACTGAGTCCAAGCTCTCGGTAGAACCTCGAAGACTTCTGAGTCCAAGCTCTCAGCAGATACCCATAGATGGCTAAGTACAAAGTCTTAGCCTATTCAAGATTGACTGCTGAGTCCAAGCTCTCAGCAGATACCTATTGTCTACGGGATACTAAGACCTTAGCAGATTTTGAGTTCACTGCTGAGTCCAAGCTCTCAGTAGATTTCTGTTGTCTATGGTACTCTGAGGTCTTAAGTACATTGCTGAGTCCAAGCTCTCAGCGGATATAAATCAGTTGCTGAACTCCAAACTCTCAACAGATATCTGTTGGTTGCAGAGTCCAAGCTTAAAGTTGTCAACTGGGCTAGGCCGACCCAACCCAGCACGGCTGAGGCCCAGCCCACGAACGACCCACGAATCAAATGGGTTTGGTGGGTCGGGCATATGTGTATTCCATGGGCTCATATTGGGCCTTTTTTTTAAGTCCAGGCCTGGCCCAGGCCTAGACACATCTGAACACTGGACCAACCCGGCCTAGGCCCAGGACCAAGTTTGGACCCACCCAGGCCCAGGACCGACCATCTCAAACCCATGTCCAGCCCGGTTCAGGCCCATCTCAATTTTTAGTTAGTTTTTATTAATTAATAGTAGTTATTTTAATTCTTTCTATTAATTTAACTACGAAATAAATAATTTTAAGTGTTCACAATTAAATATATATTAATTGAATAATGTTTCTTTATAGAAAAATTACAAATACTCCTCAAAAATTAGTTTTTAAATAAATAAAAAATAAAAATTATAGTTCATATTAAACCCATCTCCGGCCCATCTCAGGCCCACTTCAAGTCCACCTGAACCCCAGCCCAGGCCCGGTCCAAGCCCACTTCATAGTGGTCCTGGGTTGTGCTGGGCAAAGAGAAATAGAAGTTGCCCCGACCCGGTACAACCCATCTCACTAGTGGTCCCAGGCCGTGCCGGACCTCATAATTGGTGGGCCTACCTAGGCTCGGGCGGGGCTGGGCTGAAACGGCCCAGTTGACAACTCTATCCAAGCTCTCAGCAATATGCCCTATTGTTTGCTGAATTCGACCTAGCAGACAAACGAGAGATAATGATTTCAAATATCTCGAAAGGCGAGATTATCCGATTGATGGAGCAGCTCTTGAGTCTACATTAATTGAAAAGTGACTGCTGCACAGGGCGACGACAAATAAGCATAAGCTACGTCAGCCACCTGGAACGTTCCATCATCGTAGGACATAAGGCAAACCGTCGCTAACTACCCAACCGTCAATCCGTCAAAATCAGAAAGGAGATCCAACTTCTCACATGAAGTTGATTGCTCTTCATCGTATAAAGGAAGTTGGTTTAGGATTTCTAAACCCTATTACTCCATATACTTCTGACTTTAAATTTTTCTTCGATTTCCATATCCCTTTGAGTTCAGGAAAATTATCAATGGCAAAATCATCTAGTCATTCCAATCCCCCTGCCGAATCATCTGGGAGATCTAGCATTCCCAGAGAACCTGAACAATTTCAGCCAACATTCTCAGGTGTGTTCAAGAAGAAAGAGATTGACGAATCAATCCCTTATGGTCTTATGGTGGCCATAGTTCACGGCAGAGCACAAGGCAAACTCACCATAGAACAAAGAAGGGCGGCTCAAGTACGAAAGGACAAGATGCTCTATGAGCCATTTTTAGAAAGCACTACTATGACAGACTCATCGACAAACTCGATCGTGAAGGACTTCTAAAGTACTTGTTTGCAAAACCCATCAAGTTCTGGCCTCACGTAGTTGTAGAGTTCTTTGCAAGAGTCGTGGTTGATAAAGATGCGAAGTTCTTCACCACAAGCATTTTGGGCACGAAGACATTGCCACCTACAAAGTGATCGATGATGAAGAGATGTAGAGGCGATGGCGCAAATGGATGAAAGACACATTTGCAGAGCCATGGAAAGTGGCTGCACCATTGAGATCATTGGAAGAGCCCATGAAGAGCCTAACGCAAATTGTGATAAGGATGTTGGTAGGTGAAGTTGGCTCTCTTTCAGAACTGAGTGCCAAGAAGTTTGTTGTGATGATGGGTATTGATGATCAAGTCTGTGGAAATTTGGCAAAGTTCATCTACACTAAGTGGCTGGCACACGTCTACAAAAACAAGAACATCAAGATGGAGCATTCATTCACTCAGGAAGTGGGTTTTTGACTCAAGGTAAGTCACTTTCTTGAGGGGATCATACCCAACAGGAAGCGCTGCCGTGGAGAAGATTTAGTACACACTGACTACATACCGCCCACCAAGAAGCAACGACCAGTGATGGACAACAGGGAGCCAATTGTTTCGAGAGGAAAGAGCATTGTCGATCCCAACGAACAAGTCTCTGATGAGGAACAGCCCTACCAAGGAGAAGCCATTCTACAGATAGCTATTCCATTGACTGAGGAGGAAATTGAAGCAGAAAGAAAACAGGCAGAATAGGATGCTCTGTTCAAACAGTCTTAAAGCCTGCAAGATATCACAACTGGAACCCCCCATGCCACCTGTTGTGAAGAAAAAGGCGAATGCAAAAGAGCCCCCAGCAGAGGAAGAGAAAGCCAGTAGATGATGAAGGGCAAGAAAAGAAGAGAGGAAGGAATGATTGCTTCCAAGGATCAACTGTTCAGGTTACTGTTTCGGTAGTAGAGACAACACTATCTATTCCTAATGTTGCCAGGGATGCCGACCAAGTGCTTCTCGAGTCAACCTCCAAACAAACGAAGAGAAAGCTTGATTTCTCTGCATAAGAGAAGGAAGCATGCAAGAAGAGGCGACAGGAGAAGGCACTGAAGAAGGCAAGAGAGCTGAAGGAATTTGACAAGGCAAAGCTGAAAATGCTTCTCAAGCAAAGGGATGCTAAATACGAGCAAGTCAAAGCTGCGTATGATGAGCGCAATACCAAGATATAGGACGGTGATCAACCTGAACGTATCACCAAGAAAGATGTTGAGAAGGCGCAGATCACCTAAGGCAAAACCAAGACCAATGATGCCGAAGAAAGGATTGTAAATCTAGACACTCTTACATATGCTGAATTTGACAAGATGCAAACGAAAGGAGCAATCAAGGATTTGCAAGATGTGGTGCCAAGAAGATCAGGCGACCCGATGATCGAGTAACCTCTTGTGCAAGGAGAAAGGAGTTCTGCTACTCTGACTGTTCAGCCCGTCACTGCGCAAGGGGGAAGTGTTGGTGCTGATATTAATATTGAAACTGCTGTTCTACATGCTGTTGTGACAGGAGGTAGCAGTGTTGTAGAGGGAAGTGTGGAACAGACTGTTGTGCAAGGTGGTAGCAGGACTGTAATTGAGAAGGTGATTGATGATAAACAACTGGCAGCACAAGGAGGAAGCCGAGTTGTTATGATTTTAGCAAAAGAAGAATTGGTGCAGGAAGACAAACACACTCCTGGTGAAAGAGAAGGAGACAAGGCAGCAGATAAGGAGAATGTTGACCTTGAGATGATAATCAATGAGGGTACAACAACTGCGTAGGTAGTCAACCTGACGGCTGGCCAACAACATGAATCAACAGCTCAAAGGGACGCTGCTGCAACTGAAGTTGCTGAGAAGGAAGCCATGGAGAAAGAAGCCACTACCTCACTTGATGCTGCAACTCGAGCGAGATTGCAGGTCAACCTCACTGCAAGCGTATGAGAACACAATGAGAAGTATCTACGGCCTCTGGGAGTAGATCTATCTACAGTTCTAGAATGGAAGTTTGGAGCATATAATCCCCTCGTGCTGAACAAGACCATTGAAATACTGAGATAGAAGCATATTCCGATTTCGACCTCTCTTGAAGTCTCAGGTATCTCATTCAGTGACATTTTGAGTGATGTCAATGTGGAGATGATAGGGAGTGCAAAAGGTGCCCAGGGGGTCTTGATGCTTGCTGAAGGTGAATCTATTTTCATGGCAGAGACATTGACGGTTCCCATGGAAGGACAACCTGAAAGGAGGTTTAAAGCGAAGAGAATTTCCAAATGGTGCCCTCCTGTCACGGTGAAGGACGAGAAGAATGATGACCTTATCTCGTGGGAAAAAGAAATCAATGTGTTCATTGAAGCCCAAGTTGCTGATGAGCTTGAGACCACATATGGCGCTGAATTCTTGGACAGGTCTTCTAATCTTTACAGGCTGAAGAGAGAGTTCCGGAGGTGGAGGTTCTACGATTACACCACCCACGAACTTGATAAGTTCATAATTTTACTCACTTATCTATATTATTTTCTACTATTTTATGTATTTTTGTTGATTTTATCTATCTATTCTATGCATGAGTCTATACTAGGTGGTGTTATGCTTGTCATAGTGCATTTTTACAGGTTTTAGGCCTAAATTCAATGAAAACCCGTACCGGAAGAAGTTGATGTTCAAAGAATCAATCACGAGTTCCTCCACACATGGAATTCGAGCTAATGGAGCATGGCATATGAAATATCTGCGAGTTAGTTTTCCAATGCAACTGGAATCGGGTCAATCGGAGTTCGGGAGTGAAAGTTATGACCAAAACCGTGAGACCGCGCAGAAGGGGCGAGAAACTGAAGGCTCGATTTCGACCGACGTGGAGCCACTTCGATCGACGTGAATGACGCGCGTCAATTGATGCCTAGACACATCAATCGACGCGCAACCTAAAAAGGCAAAATTTAACTAAATTCGAATTATATAATATCTTTAGCCCTAGAGTTGATAAGATACACATTCACTCGTATAAATAGCCTTGTAAATTCGAGTTTTAAATATCTTTTCTTTTAACAATGGAGTTTTTAGAACTTTGAGAGTTGGAAAACTCGAAACCCTTTACTTTTTCTTGTAAGTACTTTATTTTATGCAATTCAATATGTTTTCTTGTGGATTTCTATCTGCGATGAGTGGCTAGAAACCCTAACGGGTTCTAGGGCAATTAATATCAATCTTAAATGAATGTTTAATTGATTAACACAAACTGCATGGTTTTGAATTCCTGTCTAGAATTAAATTAAGATCGAGAGATAAAATTGATTCTAGGTTCATAGTTATTAATTAAAGACCAAGAGGAGAAATTTGATAACAGGAAAATGAATTCGAATACAATTAAAGTTTCTGTCCTAGGGGAAGATAATAATTATAAGGATTAATCTGTGGAATTATAAAAGCTTTATTATTACTATGTTATTGAGGCCGATAAAGCATTCATATTCACATAATAGTAACCTAGGCTATAATTGTCTAACCAAGAAGTTATAGTATTTTTATAATTTCCCACCAATGCAAGTTAATCAATGTACATGTATTCTGATTGATTGTTCGCCCCAGAATCTGTGTCTTTAAATTTTTCTTTAAAAACTCTTTAAATTTCCGCACTATTATCTTTACTTTTCAAATCAAAACCCCTGATTTCTATTTTACTCAAACAATAGATCTTAGGATTACAACTAGTACATAAAATAATTTCGTTATGCAATTCCTCTGGGTTCGACTACCTATGGGTACTTTATAAATTTATTTGCCACTATTCTGCAATTTAATTGTAGAATTTTGCAATGATTAGAACTACCATATGAAGACCATACAATCATGCTGGCAAGGATGGGTCTGAGCTATTAGAGAAGTGAAGAAGAATGGGTTGATGACTAGATGGATTAAACATCCAAGTGGCAGTACACTGAGAAGCAAGTTGCCAGACTGTAGAAGATCAAGGCTCACCGAGCAATCACCAGAGATTGCTCCATACCTGCCTCTGAGTACGCCATTGCTGATTCACCCCAATTCACTCAGAAGTTTAAATCACCAGCAACAAGAAGGCAGATAACTGCAGCTGCAGAGTTTCATGCAAGACTAGCAGAAGAGAAAGCTGCACGGAAAAAAGCAGAGGATCACAAGAAGATGATGGAGTTTAGGGAGCGGATACTCACTACGTTGGCTAATATCCCATCTACAGTGGATAGCTTTAGGCCTCCCACTCCAGTCGCTGCTGAAGAAGAACATGTTCAGAAAGATGAACTCATTGCAGCAGAAGATGTTGATCCGACTGCTAATCCATCTCATGTAATGACAACCATTGCTAATATCCCTACCACTTCCAATCAAATGGTGCTATCCGAGGAGCCCGCATTCATGACAGTTAAGCCATTGAGCTCCAGTACTTATAATAGGAACCTCCAGAGATTCATCCATGTTGTGGTAGGAAGAAGCATTGGAGAGCAGATTGTGCCGATTGGCTGCGTTGGCTTGGCAACCGCTTCCCTCTGCTTTCTTGCTCGTGTTTTATTCCCTCGGACACCTCCAGCTTCATTGCCCGATCCACAAGCTCATCGTCCATCTTATCCAAATCTGAAGACAAAAGCAAAGAGTGCAGTAAACAGTTCTCCGAAAAATCCGAATCAGTTGCAATAGAAGAAAAAGGAGAGGAAATCACTGGATTTAATCGATTGATCATGTGGAAATCTTCCTGATAGCTCCCTTTATTGCGCTTCTGCACTTCTTTGTAGATGGGGAAGGTGACCGACTCGTCATTGACTCGGAATGTCAGCTTGCCGTCTCGAATGTCAATCAATGCCCCTCCGGTCTTCAAGTATGGTCTTCCAAGGATAAGAGGAATGTTTCGATCCTCCTCCATATCAAGCACCACAAAGTCGGCTGGGATAATGAAGTCTTTCACCTTCACAAGAACGTCTTCCACGATGCCTCTTGGGTAAGTGACTGATCTGTCAGCCATCTGCAATGATATGGTAGTGGGCTTGATGCTTCCAATCTTCAACCGCTTGAAGATTGACAGCGGCATTAAGTTTATGGATGCGCCGGAATCGCAAAGGACCTTCCCAAAGGTCTCTCCTCCAATGACGCAGGGGATCGTGAAGGATCCCGGGTCTTCTCTCTTCAGCGGCATCTTCTTTTGGATAATCGCGCTGCATTCCTCAAACAAGTTGACCCTCTCGTACTCCACGAAGGATCTTTTCTGTGAGACCATATCCTTCAAAAATTTCAAATACCCCGGTATCTCTCGTAGTGCCTCAATCAGCGGAATGTTGATGTTCACTTTCTTCATGTTCTCAAGAAAGCGTGCATACTTCTCGTTCACCTTCGCTTTGGCAAACTGATGTGGATACGGCAGGGGCGGCTTATACATGGGTGGCTCAACTGGCGTCGATCGACGAGGATCAGCCTCGGTCGACGGGTTCTTCCGCGCTTCGTCGATCGACGGAGCTTCTCCTGAGACGGCCCCTCCTTCTTCCTCGGCTTCTCCTTCATCTCGGTTGTCTGTCCCTGCTTGCTTGGGACCTTCATATGATTTCCCCCCTCTTAGAGTGATAGCATTCACTTGGTTTATCTGCTTCTGATTCTTGGGGTTAATCTGGGTATTGCTCGGAAGTTGCCCCGGCTTGTGTTGGGCTCCAAGAGCATCGGCGATCTGACCGACCTGAGTCTGTATGATATGTACGTGTTTCTCAACTTGGTCCACCTTGGTCTTGACTCCGGCTATCTCTTGCTTCAACTTGGCTACAGTATCGGTGGAGCTTTCCATGAATTTTGCCAAAATCTCCTCGAGATTTGGCTTCTTCTTCTCCACCACTTCTCCATCTTGCACTGCAAACCCAGGTGGTGGTTGCTCAGCTTCTTGGGGGTTCGCGTAGGAAAATCCAGGATGGTTCCTCGCGTGATTGAAAGTGTAGGGCTGGTTGTGCTGCTGATATCCTCCACGGTAGTTGTTTTGGTAACCACCCGTTTGCATGAAATTGACAGCGGCACAATCCCCCTCAGGCGGAGCTTGCACTGGCTCTACTACAGCAACCGTCTTCTCCTGCTTCAGTGCAGCGAAGTCTTCCCTTAGACTTTTCAGCTCGGCTGCCAAATCAGGTTGCTTGGCAACTTTCTCTTTCTCCTTCTCGACTGCCATCACAGGCCGGGTTCGGATTGAGGACCATCTTTGGCTGTTGTTGGCCATCTTTTGGAAGAATTCCATGGCCTTCTTTCCACTCTTTGTCATGATGGAGTCACCGAGTGTGGTGTCCACCAGTTTGGCTGTCTTATCATTGAGCCCTTCATAAAACGCCTCAGCTTGTTCTCCTGGCGGAAAGCCATGTCCGGGGCAAGATCTCAGCAGCTCTTTGAATCGATCCCACATCTCACTGAAGCTCTCGTCAGGCCTTTGAGCGAATCTGATGATTTCTTTCCTTCTCTGCCTGATGACATTCGGAGGGAAGAAGTTTTCCAGGAATTCATTCCTCAATTCAGTCCATGTGCTTATGCTCTCCTTGTCCAGTGCAGTGAACCATGATTGTGCCTTATCCCTCAGAGAGAATGCGAACAGACTCATTCGGATGGCACTCTTGCTGACTCCTCCAATCTTGACAGTGTTGCAGAGCATAAGGAACTTATCCAAATGCGCATAGGGGTCCTCGGTAGCCCTTCCTCCGAATTGATTTTGCTGCACCATCTGCACCAATCCGGTCTTCAGCTCAAAATTGTTGGCATTGTTGCCAGTTCTGAAGTCTGTCTCCCTGAACTGAGGTTTGTACCGGTTCTGCATGGCTTCCTCTTCTTCCTCATCGTCAGACTCCTCCGGATGATCCTGGTTGCCATCCTCTCCATTGTCGGGGTTGTCCCTTTCCAGAATGAGTTGTTGAATTTGCTCTCTCATGGCTTGGATGTCTTGGAGAAGCACAGCCTGCTCCTCTGCAGTTAGCATTGGTGGAGGTGGTGGTACGTTATCTTCCATTGTGTGGTTACTCGAACTTTCCTGAGCACACTTGTTCCTTCGGATTTTTCTGCAGGTAGCTTCAATGTCCGGATAGTAATGCAGCGGGTCCTTTCCTCGAGCTCTTGTACTCATGCACTACCTGTACAGCAAAGGAGGTAGTGACGTAAGACTGAAAACAAAACAAAATGAACTGAAATTCTGAAAAAGAAACACTACGTCGACCGACGGGGAAACGCGTCGATCGACGGAAGGAAAAATACTTCGTCGATCGACGAGGCGTCTTCGTCGATCGACGTACAATACGAAAACGTGAAATTTTTTCAAAAATACAAAAATTACAGCCTAAAGCAATATTTCAATCACAGATTTAATAGTAAGATTAATTCTGTTCACTCCCCGGCAACGGCGCCAATTTGATCACTGTAATTTCTACAGATTAATTATAGAAATAGTGGCAAATAAATTTGTAAACCCAAAGGTTATCGATCCAGGGGAATGAAACAACGAAAAATCCTAAATACTAAATCAGACGTTCTTGAAAATATTGATTAGGAAAATCGAATAAAAGGTTTTGTTGTTTTGAAATCACAATACTTGCTATCGAAAGTTAAACAGGAAAATTAAAAAGCTTTTGAATTCAAATAAGAGAAGCACAGATTCCAGGGATATCTACCTATCAAGTATGACATGTATGAATCAATTGATTAATTCCCAAATTTAATTCCTCTTCGTAGTGAAACATCAGAAAAGTATTACGAACTTCTTTGTTGGACAATTCGTAAAGTAGATTAGTCAAATACCTATCTCCGCTCGGTCTCAAGATAAATTAACTAACTCCCAAGTTCTACAGATTTATTCCTACAATTAATCTCCTTCAGTTACGACAAGAAATCAAATTATATTGTGAAAATCTCTTTCGATTGAAAACTATCACAGTTACGTCTCAAGTAATCAACTAGATAATCCTAATAAGTGGCCAACAAATCAAGATTATGAATAAGCACAGATTTCACAAACTACGAAGGGAAAGGGAAAATAATTCAATTAATCAAAACATGTATACATAGATAGTTCGAAACCCTAGAATCTGAGAAAGAGATTAGTTACACATATTCAGAGTAATATTCATCATAGAAAGATAAAACCTGAATTGAATAAAAACTTGGGTTGGAATGTCTTCCCACAAAACTTGATCTTCAAACATAAACCCTAGAACTCTTGGAATCTCTAAAATCTGAAATATGGAATGAGGAATATGATTGGGAATCGAATTCTTCTCTCAAAATCGAATTTACAAGGTTATTTATAGAGGTGGAGGTGTATCCTATCAAATCTAGGGCTAAAGATATGAATAAATCCAAATTTTATCAGATTTTCGCTCCAGCAGACATGTACACGTTGATCGTGGCTGATCCATGTCGACCGAGTCTCAAATTCTTGCTTCGTCGACCGCTTCTGAACAGCGTCGTTCGACGTGGAAAACTGAGGTCAGCCCCGTCTGCGCGGTCTCACGGTTTTGGCCATAACTTCTTCATCCGAACTCCGATTGACCCGATTCCAGTTGCATTGGAAAGCTAATTCAAAGCTCTATCCATTTCCATGCGCCAATAGCCAGAATTCATCTTGTGGAAAAACTCTTCACTGCTACTCTTACACGTCACTGCTTCCGGAACGGTTTTCTCGTGAGTTTAGGCCTAAAAACCTGCATAAACCTCAAAACACACCTAATACCACCTAATATTGACATCATGCATAGAATATATATATAAACTCAATAAAACTACATAAATTAGTATAAAAATAATATAGATAAGTGAGTGAAATAATGAGCTTATCAAACCCCCCAAACTTGAACGTTTGATTGTCCTCAATCAATAGGCAAGAAAGAAATCAAAAGATCAAGTGGTTAAAGTGCAATGCCTCACAAGATTCATCACAGTCAAGAACCAAGAATCCACTACCCACAAGCAATTTGAAAAGAGACAGAAAATTCATCAACCGTGGAAGAACTCACAGGAAGTGTATCGCTCAACTCTCAAGTGTTTAAGGTAAAGATGAAAGCACTCAAAAACATGTATGAAGAAATTTCTACCATAGGCTTGCAAATTTTCTAATATCTCCACTGCTAGAATGTGCACACAAGTCTAGAATCAAAAAGGACTTTCATAAGGTTGTAACGTAGGCTTTTTCTGATAAGGTAGGGAAATATGGCCAAGTGACTAAATCAATTGAGTTCATGACTCTCAACATATCCAACCACCATCTATCATCATCCACCTCATCTCCTCAAATACATCAACAAACTCAAATACATTTTTTTTTCTAGCTCATATTAAATCTCTTATGCTCTTTTTGATAATTTTATATTCTTTTCTTTTCAGAGAGCTTATGAGAATTCTAATTATTTCTAGAGCTTCTCAAACATACATCTTTTCACCACTAATTTATCATTTCTTATCACCAATTCACTAATCAATCCCATACATACCACAACTCAAGACATGAGTGAGATAATACTTTTCTTAATCTCATAGACAAGGAAAGAAAAATTGTACAGGCTCAAAGTGGCTAACTAGGGAAAAATTTATTGTGAAGGGACAGTGTTTAGGATATTGGGTTATCAAAGATGGCCTAAGATCATTTTCTCAACTTGTGCACACTATGCAGTCTCAACACAGAAAATAGGCAAGTTCTAGAGAAATCAAAACACACATGTGAATTTCACATCAAACGAAATAAAGGCTCAAATTCTCACACAAGGATTTAAAAATTTTCTTCCACAGTCTCAATCAGCATGCAAGTATAAGTGTCAAATCAGTCATATCATGCGGTATTCTACATTCATAGGCATCTAACCACAATCTCAATCAATTCAATACTCAACCCTCAATCAATTCTAATCTCACAATCTCATTCAGGTTATCTCAAAACTCAAAAATTTTCCCCACAAAATAGCATAAAAATACGAAAAATTAAAATTCAAGGTAAAAATTTAAAAACGGAAAGCATAATAAATAAAAGATAATACGTTCCATCTCTTGTCCACATCCCCCCAAACTTATTTCCAATTCAAAGAGTGGAATAAGTTTGAAAATCAGACAAAAGAGGGAACGATACCTGGTAGTTGATCTCAGACATCAACTTTTTTATCCCCCGGAGTCTTCAATCACCATCAGGGAGGTCGGGTCCAGGCAGGTTCTTTCGCGACCTCCTTTCCTTCTTTGTTCTTGATAACTTGTATCCCCCGTTTCTTGGTGTCTCTCAATGTCCCCCCAATGGCGGACTTGTACTTCCTTAGAACTCGTAGCAATTTGTCCAACTTCCCATACCTAAGGTGTGCCGGAAGCATCTTGAGTTTCAGAACCAGCGGATCAGAGTTAGATTGCAGTTTTCCCCGATTTGCGTCGGTTGACATGGGTGAAACTGTCGCAATCCCTTTTCTACATCGCGCTGTGTTGGTCCCGGATTATCAGGGTATAACTTAGCAGCGGAAAATGTGGTTAATCGTTTCTTGCACTCTGCTGGTTACTCAGCTGACTGGGACCTTGTCAGCTGGTAAGTCAAGACTTAGAATATTTTTAGCCTTGTTTACACAGTTATATCAGTTTTCAGATATACACCAGCACTTGGGTGCTGGGTTTTAAATCAGTATGAAATGCAGAAAGCTGATAAAAGACAAAGGATTTATAGTGGTTCGATCAACTGATCTACGTCCACTCTCCAGTCGTAGCACTGGAAATTCACTATAGAGTAATCAGGTACAAGTTGCCTACGATCTATCTCTAGCTGGTGCGACCCTTGTCCACCACTTCGCTAGATCAACCGCTCCCGGTCTTGTTTCCTTCTTCAACTCTGATCAGCTGGTGGAGTGCGAGCACGTCACTTCAACCTCCACAGCTTCACTGGGTGTTTAGTTCTCCCAAGAACGTATCTTCTCAATACGGCAAAAGCCCGTAATAACTCAAGTGCTGGCTGGCACAAGAGCTGCTGTGAACTTCCTCAGAAGAGAAAGAACACCAAAGAGATCAGTAACTTACAAGCTGGAAGCTTGAAGTCTCGTGTTTGAATAAATCAACACACGGATAGCCTTTAGAAAGGCCTCGAAAGTGTTTTGCTTCTACTTGCTTGAGCGTAATAAATTTTCAGTCTTTCGGTAGGTGAAGAGTATTGAATGTCAGGAAGCAGGCGTCTTAAATGTTGGTAGTTCCGACCTATTTATAGACGCGGGATCCCATTCAAATCTTCTAGCCGTTTGGACACATCCGGAAAAGGTCTCTGTCCTCGCATGTCCTTCAGACGGCGGCAGGTAGGAATTTCTGGAAAGTGCCATGCTTTTGTCCACTTTATCTGACATTGATCTCTTTATGTCAGAACGGCACTATTCGTCAGTACGAGGAATCGGAACTGGTGTCTTGAACTGATAGACTTTAAGGTATCCTCCCTTAAGTCATACTTTGTCAGTTTATTCCTCAGACGAATCTTCTTTTTGTCTCTAAGACTCTGGGAGAGAGAATCTGGAATTCTGCTGGTAACATCCGACTGGTAGATCATTCTGGTGATCTTGTGCTGGCAGTCTCTGCTGGTGACTTGCGCTGGCACAATCTAAGTCTACCAATATGTCTGATGTTAACTCTTGGAATCTCCCATGACTGGTGGCTTCATCGCTGGTGAATAGTGTCAGTGAGAACACGTATTCTGCTGGTAGGATTTGTCAGCCGCCTGCTGGTGAAATCCTTCCCAACTGGTGAACAGTAGCCAGTCATTAGCTCTTTCTCATGCTGATGAATAGTGTCAGCACGAGTCTTTGTCAGCCGCCTTCGGATGAGACTTTTCCAACTGGTGAACAGTAACCAGTGGTAAGCACTTCTCATGCTGGTGAACAGTGCCAGCATGAGTCTTGATCAGCTGCGACTTACAACTCAAAATACCTAAACAGGACTTTACATTTGAGACTAGAGCTATTCTAGAGACAAACTGACGCTGGTAGGACTTAGGATTTGATCCACCAAAACACCAAAACTAGAATCTAAACAAGTAGCTACTGGGGAAAGGAAACTTAGCCAAATTTCCCAACAATTTCCCCCTTTTTGGTGCGATCAAAGCCTAACCAGCGAGCACTCAGCTGATGAGGAAAGTTACAGAAGATTTCAGGGTTTTACAAATAAGCCTATCAGATCTAAACCCATGAAAATACTTCTTCACATCAGCTTTAACTAAAAATCTTCCCCCTCAAACCAGGAGAGATATTGCTCGTTTAAAATATGAAAATTGAGATCAGAGCAAAAAGATTTAAAGTGTGTGATACGAGTGCTGGTGCTGATTACACTGGAAGTGTAAGTTCAGCTGGTAAGTAAATACTTAGACAATTTGTTGGACAATGAGGGATTGTCATCAACTTGTCAGTAATCAATCCATTTAATATGTTGCAGTTACAGGTACAGGATAGAAAACTGACTAGTCTAGAGATACAAATACTTACAACAAAATGAAGGAACAAGATTATGGCTGAGAAGATGATCCTGGTGATTGAGTTCTGCTTGTGAGCGACCTCAGGATCTCAGTGAGCGCTGCCATATCTTGTCTGCTCTTCTCCCTTTCCTCAGCAGCAATCCTCCTCTCCTCTTCAGCAAGACGAGCTCTCTCTGCCTCAGCACGTGCTCGCGTACTTTCCCCCTCTTGGATCCGCGCCAAAAAGGAGGACACTCCAGCGGTGACTGACTCCATCTGTTGAGCAATTTCAGATCGGAAGCTGGCGAAGCGCTGATCCATCCTGGCATCAATGAGTGCAAGAAGCTGCGCAGGAGGATGGATCTCGGAGATTGGCATTGCTGAGACTTCCAGGGAAAAGGAAGGTACATCAGTTGCGGAAGGAGCCATTGCTGGTTCGGATACAGCTGATTCGTCCATTGGGGCTGGCTCCTCCGCTGGTACTGCTGCTGCAGCTGGTTCCTCCGCTGGTACCTCGACTGCTGGTACCTCAGCTGATTCCACCACTGGCACCTCGACAGCTGGTACCTCAGCTGATTCCACCACTGGCACTGCTGCTGGAGCTGGCTGGACTTGTTCAGAAACAACTGTTGGGGCTGTGAATTCCACCACTTGCCAGTCCATGGAATTAGGGACGAGATCGCCCGAGACAATAGGAACAGGAGGGACGGCAAGGGTCAGCCACCAACCACGAGAGGGATCCTCCTCTACTAAGTGGTCTACCAGCAGAGCGCAGGCAGCCATGTCGAACAATTTAGCATGGTAGGGAGGGATCCTCGGGTGGGTAACCAGCACTTTGAGGCGACGGAGCGCGTACGTCAGCTGGTACCCCCGACTGGTGACTCGAAACTGGAGGAAAGGTAACTTGACCTTTTTCAGTGGCGGGAGGCCGGAGCTTCCAGTCAGCTGCCTATACTCAGCGATTTTCAGCAAGCGGCGCTTGATCCTCCTTGTAGACAGCTGCTGGGGGCATTCAGGATCAGTGCCCATGAAGGCATGAGCCCACTCCTCCTCCGCTCTCCAGTAGCCAAGACCCAGCCTGGCATAGAGAACCGCCCGCTTCTCCACTGTCAGCAGGCGCTGGCATCGATCGAAAATCCGCCACCTCCGGAACTCCAGACATAGGTCCGGATCCACCCTCCAGAGTCTTCGGTAGCTGGATATCATTTCGTCATTGACGGCATTCTCCACCTCCGCCGTGATGTTTTCAGCATACTCATAGAGAGTGGAATTGTAGTATTCCACGGGCTGCAGGGGCAGGCACCAGTCAAAGATTCTTGAGGCATATACCGACTGGTGGGGGAGTCCGCTGAAGGGGATGATGTTGAATGCTGAAGGCTCAGGCACTCGTGAATTTAGAAACGCCATGTCCCCGCGGTGCTCCCACCGGTGTACCCCTGTCTCTCGCGACTGGAAGGCATCCTCATCAATCAGTTGATGCTCTTGGATGCAGAGCATGTAAGGTCGCCTTTCAGTACGTGCACGCCTAGCTGGTGATGTAGAGGATGCTGCTGGTCGCCCGAAAGTTGATGTCGAGGCATCTGTAGATCGGGGGCGACTGGCAGGACGACGAGCCTTATCATCAAGGTCTGGGAACAGATCCCTTGGCTCCATCCTCTGCACCATGGAGTAATGTATCACCTCCTCAGCTGCCGCCTGCTCTGGCTCCTCAGCCCTTGGTTCCTCTGCATCCTCGGATTCAGAACTGACATCCGAGAAGCTCGCCAGTTTTACCGGGGTGGTCGCCCGCTCCTCATCTCCTCCACTGGCACCCCCTTGCGCGGCCAGTGGGTCTTCTGCGACCTCCTCCTCCTCCTGGTACTTATCCACAAGGGATAGTACATCCTCTTCAGCACCCATGACCATCAGGCGTGTGAATGATTCGTCTGAGAGGATCTGGCCTGGAGCTGGTGCTGGTGGCCTCGCACTTGTGGAAGTTTCGGTCACATCCCACTTGCCCTTGGCCACCTGGCGCAATTGCTCAGCCAGTTGCGCCTGACGTCTGGCCTCATGCTCAGCCTGCACCTTTGCAAAGGCTTCATCGCGGGCTGCCAGCTCAGCCTCTCTTCTTCGCTGGTCGGCCAAGGCCTTCTACCTTGCCTGGGCCTGTTTCTTCCTTACTATGGAGGCTTGTTGCTCCTTCTTCGCCTGCTCCACCAGCTTCTGAGCTCTGGTCTGGATTCGCTTCCTCTTGCGAGTCATCCTTTCGAGGGTCTCCTCCTCAGTCAATCCCAAGACGGACTTCTTGATTGGGATGGAGATCTTCCCAGACTCAGGGTCATATGCAACAGCTGACGGTGGCAGCTGGTGCTGGGAAATTTTAGGCTTCTTGCGGGATGGCTTCTTGGTGACTGGTACAAGTTGTACGTCCCGTGGGTGGATACCAGTCGCCTCAGCCACCGCGCTTTCCATGGTGTCGAAGAGAGACTCCGTCTCCAGCTTCCTCTTCAATTCTGCCCTTGCCTCTGCTGTCAGCGGGAGAGCTACAGCTGGCACTTGCTCCCCCAGGTCTTCTGAGTCCTCCTCAGAAACGACCTCAGCAGGGTCCACTGCTGACTTCCCTTTCAGCCTTCGTGGCTTCTTGTAATCTGGGCGAGGCAGCTTCACCTTCGTGGCTGGTATGAAGTCGGAACCAACCAGCTGTTCCCCCTGATCCACGCCATCACCCAATTCCATCTCCAGGATGTGGCTGATCCTCAGCCCGAAGGATACGGCGTGAGCAAACCTGCCGTCAGTCGGAACAGTGATGTTTCTGTCTACATTTTCCAGCAACCGGCCAAAGAAAAATGTGGCCCAGTTGCCCTGAACTCCATCAACTAGGGCACACATCACCGAAAACTTGCGCAAGCTAAGCTCGGCGTAGGAGCCGACTTCACATTGTAGCATGCGCACTACAATGTCGCATACCATTTGCCAGTACTC
Organism: Plectranthus barbatus; assembly: GCA_026898455.1. Classification (NCBI taxonomy): domain Eukaryota; kingdom Viridiplantae; phylum Streptophyta; class Magnoliopsida; order Lamiales; family Lamiaceae; genus Plectranthus; species Plectranthus barbatus. The sequence goes on along the minus strand of JAPKLW010000400.1, from coordinate 309,938 downwards.
TTCCATTTCTAACTTCCTCATTCCAGTCCGGAAGACGGTGACTTCTGGCTTCTTCCATTGCGCCCACCTCCTCCGGAATTCCACCGTATCATCCTGATGATACGTGGCCACTTCCTCTCCTTCATTCCTCAGTCCGAAGAGATTGGCGAGGTATTCCGCGGTGACGGTGATCAGGTGGCCGAAAACTGAAGTGGTGAACGACTTCCTGTCGTCAGCAATGACCGCCCTAGCATAGAAATCTGCAACCATATGAGGGTGGAAGGTCGTGGGCGTCGCCGTGAGGTACTGTCGGAGCTGTTCTCGATCAATCATCTCCATCAGCTCCTCCCCGAAATTTTTCAGGGCCAATTTCTCATTCAAAATTTTCTCTTTTTGGACCTGAGCAGTCCTTATCTGCGCGTTAGAGAGCTGTCGCCTGGTCGCCGGCCTGTTCAACTGAACCAGTCGGGCGAACGGATAGGTGTAATCGATATCTTCGATCTTCACTATGCCAGTATACGTAGGCATATGAGCTTCAGCTACTGGTAGGTCTGGTGAACCAGACGAGGATGATGTAGATGTAGATGGAGGGTTATCAGCTGGAGGTTGAGAGGATGATGCCATGACTTCAGAAAGATTCAAGGTTCAGAAAAGCTCAAGGGAAGATGAGAGAATTTTGAAAGATATTAGGGTTCTGAAAGTAGGGAAACATAAAGGTTAACCCGAAGGAAGTGATCGGGTATTTGTACTCGGGCCATGCAGGATCAGACGTCCAGGATCAACGCTCAGCAAGCGAGGATCGACGATCATCAGCAGGCCCGGTTCCCTGTGGTGACGTGCGCGGTCGTGCTGACGGGCGCCACGACGTGGAGCTGACATGGCACACGCCAATTGGTGGCATCCAAGCGTCGGACTGCGCAGACACTGTGCACATTAAATGTGGCATTAAATGCCGCATTAAATTCTGAGAGATGTACACGCTAGTCGGATTTGAACAATCCCGCCTTTTCTGCGACAGCTGACATAACTGGTCATCAGTAGCATATGCCAGTTGAACACTTCCCCCTGTCAGCATGGCCTCCTTACCAGTTGACAACTGGTACTTACGACTGGCTCCCGAGTACTTGGATAAATTGAGAGCTGGGACTCAATTTCATCAGTCGTAGGAAATTCGCCAGTTGTCTGCTGACAACTTGAAAGATTGAAAGAATTGAGAGCTTGGACTCAATTCACTCCGCATAATCTTCTCTTCAAGAAATCCACTCCTCATCATTGCTTGAAATTGGGAGCTGGGACCCAATTTCGCTTCAACTGATGGTTTGTGCTGGCAAAATGAAATGAGAGCTGGGATTCATTTCCTTAGACATTTGAGAGATAAGTTCCGCCAGTAGGAGCCATCAGTGATCTTGAGATACCACTTAAATAAAAACAACTAAGAGCTTGGACTTAGTCGTAATCAGCGTCCTTCAGAAGATCAAGAACAGAATGAGAGCTGGGACTCATTCTTCCTCATCATTGGGGCTCACATCAATCTCCATAAGACCGAGTTTGATGCACAACTCCTTGAATCTTGCTTCTGGCAGTGGCTTGGTGAAGATGTCAGCCAGTTGATCTTCAGTTCTGATATAGTCCACGCTGACATCCTTCTTCTCGACATGATCACGAATGAAGTGATGTCGAATATCTATGTGCTTGGTTCTGGAGTGATGAACCGGATTCTTCGTGATGCACATAGCACTGTTGTTGTCGCAATAGATTGGAACACAGCCAGTGTCCACTTCATAATCCTCCAGTTGTTGCTTGATCCAAATTATTTGAGCACAGCAACTGGCAGCGGCAACATATTCAGCCTCAGTGGTAGATGTAGCAACTGAGTGCTGCTTCTTGCTAA
>JAPKLW010000400.1:284948-307668 GCA_026898455.1 Plectranthus barbatus | reverse complement strand
GTAGGGAAACATAAAGGTTAACCCGAAGGAAGTGATCGGGTATTTGTACTCGGGCCATGCAGGATCAGACGTCCAGGATCAACGCTCAGCAAGCGAGGATCGACGATCATCAGCAGGCCCGGTTCCCTGTGGTGACGTGCGCGGTCGTGCTGACGGGCGCCACGACGTGGAGCTGACATGGCACACGCCAATTGGTGGCATCCAAGCGTCGGACTGCGCAGACACTGTGCACATTAAATGTGGCATTAAATGCCGCATTAAATTCTGAGAGATGTACACGCTAGTCGGATTTGAACAATCCCGCCTTTTCTGCGACAGCTGGCATAACTGGTCATCAGTAGCATATGCCAGTTGAACACTTCCCCCTGTCAGCATGGCCTCCTTACCAGTTGACAACTGGTACTTACGACTGGCTCCCGAGTACTTGGATAAATTGAGAGCTGGGACTCAATTTCATCAGTCGTAGGAAATTCGCCAGTTGTCTGCTGACAACTTGAAAGATTGAAAGAATTGAGAGCTTGGACTCAATTCACTCCGCATAATCTTCTCTTCAAGAAATCCACTCCTCATCATCGCTTGAAATTGGGAGCTGGGACCCAATTTCGCTTCAACTGATGGTTTGTGCTGGCAAAATGAAATGAGAGCTGGGATTCATTTCCTTAGACATTTGAGAGATAAGTTCCGCCAGTAGGAGCCATCAGTGATCTTGAGATACCACTTAAATAAAAACAACTAAGAGCTTGGACTTAGTCGTAATCAGCGTCCTTCAGAAGATCAAGAACAGAATGAGAGCTGGGACTCATTCTTCCTCATCATTGGGGCTCACATCAATCTCCATAAGACCGAGTTTGATGCACAACTCCTTGAATCTTGCTTATGGAAGGGGTTTAGTGAAGATGTCAGCCAGTTGATCTTCAGCTCTGATGTAGTCCACGCTGACATCCTTCTTCTCGACATGATCACGTATGAAGTGATGTCGAATGTCTATGTGCTTGGTTCTGGAATGATGAACCGGATTCTTCGTGATGCACATAGCACTGTTGTTGTCGCAATAGATGGGTACACAGCCAGTGTCCACTTCATAATCCTCCAGTTGTTGCTTGATCCAGATAACTTGAGCACAGCAACTGGCAGCGGCAACATACTCAGCCTCAGTGGTAGAAGTAGCAACTGAGTGCTGCTTCTTGCTAAACCAGCTGATTAGCTTGTGTCCTAGAAACTGACACATACCACTGGTACTCTTTGGTCAATACGGCATCCAGCGAAGTCTGAATCTGAATATCCAATGAGTGTAAGCTCATCATTTCTGGGATACCATATTCCAAGAGATTCAGTCCCCTTCAGATATTTTACTATCCTCTTTGCAGCTTCCATGTGTGACCTTTTCGGATTGGCTTGAAATCTGGCACACACTCCGACTGAGTACGAAATGTCGGGTCTGCTAGCTGTGAGATAGAGAAGTGATCCAACGATTCCTCGGTAGATGGTAGGATCAACTGATTCACCTTGCTCATCAAGAAATATCTGACAACTGGTGCTCATCGGTATCCTTAGGGACTTAGTTTTCTCTGGGCAATACTTCTGAATTAACTCCTTCGTATACTTCCGCTGGCTGATAAAAATTCCATCAGCTGACTGCTGGACCTGGAGTCCTAGGAAGTATGTTAATTTGCCCATCATACTCATCTGAAATGATGTCTGCATCAGTTGAGAAAACTTCTCGCAGAGAGTTATATTCCTTGATCCGAATATGATGTCATCAATATAGATCTGCACCATTAGCATGTCACCTCCATCCTTGAGAAGGAAGAGAGTCCTATCAATCTTCCCTTTCCGAAATCCATTGCTGATAAGGAATTGTGACAGTGTTTCGTACCAAGCCCTGGGCGCCTGTTTCAATCCATACAGGGCCTTTCTCAGCTTGTACACTTTGGTGCCTATCTCAAAGCCTGGAGGTTGCTCGACATAAACCTCCTCTTTTAGCTCGCCATTCAGGAAGGCGCTCTTCACGTCCATCTGGAACACCGTGAAGCCGTGATACGCTGCATAAGCAAGGAACAGCCGTATCGCCTCCATTCTTGCAACTGGTGCGAAGGTCTCATCAAAGTCGATGCCTTCACACTGCCTGTAACCTTTGGCGACTAAACGAGCTTTGTTTCTGACCACGGTGCCATTCTCATCTCGCTTGTTCTTGAAAACCCACATGGTGTCAATCACTGACTGATGTGATGGTCTCTCCACCAAGTCCCAAACATTATTGCGAGTGAATTCAGCAAGCTCTTCTTGCATGGCATTAATCCAATCAGCAGATTCTAGCGCAACTCCTATGGAAGTAGGTTCCATTTGAGAAATAAAACAACTTAGGAGCGCACTGCCGTGTCGAGTCTGGACAGAACCTTCTGGATCACCGAGAATAGCATCGGATGGGTGATCCCTCAGCCATTTGGGAGGACCAGCGACTGCTGGTGCCGGCTGTGAAATAGGTTCATCTGTCCTGAAGACTGGTGCTTCCATATTTTCACCAGTCGGAGCTGGAACTGCAACTGGCAGTTGACCTTCACCAGTCGGAACTGGATTTGCAACTGGTGGTTGACCTTCACCAGTCGGAACTTCTTCATCAGCTCCACTGTCTGACTGGCTTCCGGAACCTTCACCAACGTTGTCAGTATCAGCTGGTACCTCCATTCCAGCTGGTTCATCGTTGTCTTCTGGCTCAAAGATTCCAGTCGGAATTCCCCCTTGATTTTTGCTAGATCCACTCAAGGAGATTGAGTGTAAGGTCTCAGCAAGGTCATTTGCATCACCGACCCTCTCAGGTTGCTGATGGGCACCTGAGGTAACTGGTTGTGAAGATGATCCATTCATCGGTCTAGTCGAACCAGTTGGTTGAGCATTGGAAGAATTCCTGCCCAACTGGTCATTGACATCATTGACCTCAGGAACATCTTCAGCCAGTTGGCGTAAGGTCCTGCGCACTAAAGTAGCTTCATCAAAAACAACATTGCATGTTATTTCCACAAGCTGGGTAGTCTTGTTAAATACTCTATAGCCCTTGTGAGAGGGATGTCCATATCCGACAAACACACCCTCATCAGCCTTAAGCGAGAAAGCATTTAACTTCGACTTCCCATTATTATGGATATAACATGGTGAACCGAATGCACGAAGATGAGCTATAGAAGGCTTACGACCAAAATACACTTCGTAGGGAGTTTTCTGGAGTCTGTCGTTGATCCCGCTTCTATTCTGAGAGTAGCAGGCAGTCACCAACGCTTCTCCCCAGAAACTCTGTCCCAAGCCGGACTCAGCCAGCATGGACCGGACCGCTTCTTTCAGCGTCCTGTTCCTACGTTCTGCCAGTCCATTCTGCTGCGGTTGCCTTGGAGTAGATCTCTCATGTTTGATCCCGGCCTCCGCGCAAAAATCCATCAGCAGACTGTTGCAGAATTCAGTCCCATTGTCTGATCGAATTCGCTTCACCACAGCTTCTCTCTGTTTCTGAGCTTGGATGATCAATTCTGGAAGAATGATCTTCACCTCATCCTTGGTTCTGAGAAGCTTTACCCAGGTATAGCGCGAGTAGTCATCGACTACCACCAGCGAATATCGTCTTCCTCCAATGGTTTGCGGTGTTACTGGTCCAAACAGGTCCATGTGTAACAACTCGAGTACCTGACTGGTACTGGGGCAGACTGGCGACTGGTTCTTGAAGGACTTCCTAGTTTGTTTGCCTTGCTGGCAAGCTTTGCAAATTCCTTCCTTCTTGAACCCGCCCTTGGGAAGACCATCTACAAGATCATGCTTGGTTAGATAATTAATAGTTTTGAAATTTAGATGACTTAACCTTTTGTGCCACAGCCAGTTAGTTTCCATGGAACTGGTGGCTACAAAGCATGTATCAGTCTTCCCGCTTTGCCAGTCAACAACATAGAGACCTCCTTTCCTGACACCTTTCAGCTTGGTCTCGCCAGACTCTTCATTCTTGATCTGGCACCCTGATTTGTCAAACACAATGGTATAACCATTGTCGCACAGCTGACTGATGCTCAGGAGGTTGTGCTTCAGATTGGTGACAAGGGATACATTCACAATTCTGACATCATCCTTCTCGATGCAGCCCTTGCTAATAACTCTGCCCTTGGAGTTATCACCAAAAATAACTGGAGGTCCTCTGACCTTGGTGAGCTCAGAAAATAGGAACTCCTCACCAGTCATATGAGCCGAGCAACCACTATCTATGATCCACTCGCTCGATCTCTGAAGCTGTGTTGCATGATCCTGTTCCTGCAAGAAAATGAAATTATTTAGGTCCCCGATCATCAGCGGGTCCTGCAGGGTTAGATCTCTGGATCATTCCTTTTGGAATCCACACTTGAGTAATCTTCAGCTCGGTGTTACCCTTGCTGACATCACTTGTGGCCTTTCCCTTCCTTTTAAAATAATGCATGGATTTGTTTTTGGAAGGTGTGGCTGTGTGTGCGGTTCCTCTGGAAGTATTCTTCCTCCGAGGGTGTCGGAAATTTCTTTCCGACCGCTTGTGTTGCCTTGGTGGTCTCTGGAATTGTGGACCACGATGATTAGCCTTCCCAGCCCTTGAGAAAAGGTTTTGATTGGGCTCAGGCCTCCGATAGGTGTTCCTCCTATCGGGAAATATCCTTCTCTCAGTATTCCGCTGAGATTTGGATCCCTTGTAAGCATGCTGGCAACTGGCATACTTGTAAGGTTGGGCGTGGAATCTCTGGACAGCTGGTGCTGGCTGTCGGATTCCACTGGCAGCTGACGCTGACTTCCTTGCCTTAGAATATTTCGGCTTAGTCTGCGTCCTTGGGTGTGCTGGCGTCCTGTCAGCAGAGGATCTTGCCAGTTGAGGATTTTGTCTTGATGACTCACCTATGTATCTGGACTTATGGTTCCTATGCTGATCAGCCATTCGGGACTGACTGGTATTACCAGCTGGTGCTGATGCATTTACCAGTTTGCCCTTACCCTTATGAGCTGAGAGTTCGGGTTGGTTTTTGCTCAAATCCTTTGTAAATCCCAACCCAGACTTATCAGAAGGCTTTCTCCAATGACTTAGAGCTGCTTCCAAGTCTTTTGAGCCTTTATTCAGAAAATTTATTCTATTTTCTTGCTCCAGAACGAGATTGTGAAAATTATCTCGCTCAGTTTTTGTAATTTGAAAATTTTGGAGCAACTCAAAGTGAGTCTTTTTCAAAGTGGCTAGCTCTTCACTGACTGACCTCGATTTTTCAATCTCCTTGGTCAAAATAGAAACTTGATCTTTCAGCGAAGTATTTTCGCCAGCCAAGACATTCTTTATTTCATAAAATTTTAAAAATTCTTTTTGAAGAATGTCTATAGTGACAGCTTCTGAGTCGGAGCAACGCGACTCAGAATCGTCTAAACTGATAGAAGGCATGATATGCATTGGGGAAGCTGATGATTGTACCTGATCATCAGCTGCAAGTGCCTCTTCACTGTCAGCACTTCCTTCAGCTGACTCTTCACCGAAGGCTGCCATAAGTGCCAGTAGAGCTTCCTCTTCTGACTCTTCGTCTGACTCATACTCTCCGTCGTCATGGTCAGGAATATCAGGAACTTCTGTCCTGGTCAGCATGGCCTTGGCAATGGCCTTGGATGCTCGCTCTTCAAAGAGCTTCTTCAGCCTTTCCCGCTCACCCTTTTCCACCTGTGGACATTCAAATTTAAGGTGATCAGGGGATTGGCACTGATAGCAAGCACGGGGAGCTCTCTTGATGAATTTTCCATCAGATGAGCTTAGAGATACTCCCTGTTTTGACTTGGCTTTCTCCAGGAGAACGGCCAGTCTCTTCATCTGTTGCTCAAGGTCAGCGATAGAGCTCTCGCTGTCTTTTGAGTTGGATCCCGATGTGACTGGGATTTCTTTCTGCTGGTTGTGCTGGGCAGCAGGTCTGTCAGCATGGAAGGGCTTCTTGTGCTTCCATTTGAAGTCCTTCTTGACGAAGTAAGCTTCGTCTTGAGCTTTGATGCTGGGGGATCCCATGTTCCTGATGGCCTCATTCTTGTTCACCATCTAGATATCCCACTCGTGTGCCTGCAACTGAGCAAATAACTCCTTGGGAGTCATCTTGGATAAGTCCTTCTCCTTGAGAGTTGTCGTCTTCACGAACCAGTCCTCCTTGGGCATCTTGGACAGGATCTTGGCATTAAGATCTTCATTTGAGCACTTCCTGTCCAGGGACTTTAGCTCGCTGACGATGGCGTTGAATCTCGCCTCCATCTCCTTGATGGTTTCTCCAGGCAGCATCTGGAAGGACTCATACTTGTCCACCGCAACCTGCAATTTGTTGCGTTTCATTTGATCAGTTTCTTGACATAGACTATCAAGATAATCCCATACTCCCTTGGCATTGTTAAACTGGAGTGCATCCTCCATCAGTGACTCTGGAAGACATGCCAGGATCAACTCATGAGCAATGGAATCCAACTGATTCCGCTTCCTGTCCTCGGCGTTCCATTCGTCTTGAGGCTTTGGGATCACAGCAGCTGGACGATCTCCTAGCTGGTGCTGTATCTTGGTGATCTCAATCGGCCCTGTCTCTAGCACATCTTTCATCTCTGGATGGATGCTCTTTAGAGAGATAAGAGTCCTCTTTCGCCATGTTGTGTGCTTCTCCGGTTTGTAGTCAAGTAGCTTCGGAATATTCATCTTGATGTACCTGAGCTAATCAAACAGACAAACAAATAGAGCGCAAGGAAACGTGGATCTCGGTCCTAAGCGACTCAGAAACAATCGGTCTATAAGAACCGACTGCTCTGATACCACTTGTTGGTCCCGGATTATCAGGGTATAACTTAGCAGCGGAAAATGTGGTTAATCGTTTCTTGCACTCTGCTGGTTACTCAGCTGACTGGGACCTTGTCAGCTGGTAAGTCAAGACTTAGAATATTTTTAGCCTTGTTTACACAGTTATATCAGTTTTCAGATATACACCAGCACTTGGGTGCTGGGTTTTAAATCAGTATGAAATGCAGAAAGCTGATAAAAGACAAAGGATTTATAGTGGTTCGATCAACTGATCTACGTCCACTCTCCAGTCGTAGCACTTGAAATTCACTATAGAGTAATCAGGTACAAGTTGCCTACGATCTATCTCTAGCTGGTGCGACCCTTGTCCACCACTTCGCTAGATCAACCGCTCCCGGTCTTGTTTCCTTCTTCAACTCTGATCAGCTGGTGGAGTGCGAGCACGTCACTTCAACCTCCACAGCTTCACTGGGTGTTTAGTTCTCCCAAGAACGTATCTTCTCAATACGGCAAAAGCCCGTAATAACTCAAGTGCTGGCTGGCACAAGAGCTGCTGTGAACTTCCTCAGAAGAGAAAGAACACCAAAGAGATCAGTAACTTACAAGCTGGAAGCTTGAAGTCTCGTGTTTGAATAAATCAACACACGGATAGCCTTTAGAAAGGCCTCGAAAGTGTTTTGCTTCTACTTGCTTGAGCGTAATAAATTTTTAGTCTTTCGGTAGGTGAAGAGTATTGAATGTCAGGAAGCAGGCGTCTTAAATGTTGGTAGTTCCGACCTATTTATAGACGCGGGATCCCATTCAAATCTTCTAGCCGTTTGGACACATCCGGAAAAGGTCTCTGTCCTCGCATGTCCTTCAGACGGCGGCAGGTAGGAATTTCCGGAAAGCGCCATGCTTTTGTCCACTTTATCTGACATTGATCTCTTTATGTCAGAACGGCACTATTCGTCAGTACGAGGAATCGGAACTGGTGTCTTGAACTGATAGACTTTAAGGTATCCTCCCTTAAGTCATACTTTGTCAGTTTATTCCTCAGACGAATCTTCTTTTTGTCTCTAAGACTCTGGGAGAGAGAATCTGGAATTCTGCTGGTAACATCCGACTGGTAGATCATTCTGGTGATCTTGTGCTGGCAGTCTCTGCTGGTGACTTGCGCTGGCACAATCTAAGTCTACCAATATGTCTGATGTTAACTCTTGGAATCTCCCATGACTGGTGGCTTCACCGCTGGTGAATAGTGTCAGTGAGAACACGTATTCTGCTGGTAGGATTTGTCAGCCGCCTGCTGGTGAAATCCTTCCCAACTGGTGAACAGTAGCCAGTCATTAGCTCTTTCTCATGCTGATGAATAGTGTCAGCACGAGTCTTTGTCAGCCGCCTTCGGATGAGACTTTTCCAACTGGTGAACAGTAACCAGTGGTAAGCACTTCTCATGCTGGTGAACAGTGCCAGCATGAGTCTTGATCAGCTGCGACTTACAACTCAAAAGACCTAAACAGGACTTTACATTTGAGACTAGAGCTATTCTAGAGACAAACTGACGCTGGTAGGACTTAGGATTTGATCCACCAAAACACCAAAACTAGAATCTAAACAAGTAGCTACTGGGGAAAGGAAACTTAGCCAAATTTCCCAACACGCTGCTTCTGCCGATGAAAATTCTGAGTCTGACTTCCCTCGTGCGTCGATCGACGTGACTGTAGCGTCGATCGACGAGGATCCAATGGCTGCGTCGATCGACGAGGCTTCTCCGTCGATCGACGTGGGTCTTTTTCCACGCTTTCTTTTCTTTTTCTGGCTGCGTCGGCTTGGCAACCGCTTCCCTCTGCTTTCTTTCTCGTGTTTTATTCCCTCGGACACCTCCAGCTTCATTGCCCGATCCACAAGCTCATCGTCCATCTTATCCAAATCTGAAGACAAAAGCAAAGAGTGCAGTAAACAGTTCTCCGGAAAATCCGAATCAGTTGCAATAGAAGAAAAAGGAGAGGAAATCACCGGATTTAATCGATTGATCATGTGGCAATCTTCCTGATAGCTCCCTTTATTGCGCTTCTACACTTCTTTGTAGATGGGGAAGGTGACCGACTCGTCATTGACTCGGAATGTCAGCTTGCCGTCTCGAATGTCAATCAATGCCCCTCCGGTCTTCAAGAATGGTCTTCCAAGGATAAGAGGAATGTTTCGATCCTCCTCCATATCAAGCACCACAAAGTCGGCTGGGATAATGAAGTCTTTCACCTTCACAAGAACGTCTTCCACGATGCCTCTTGGGTAAGTGACTGATCTGTCAGCCATCTGCAATGATATGGTAGTGGGCTTGATGCTTCCAATCTTCAACCGCTTGAAGATTGACAGCGGCATTAAGTTTATGGATGCGCCGGAATCGCAAAGGACCTTCCCAAAGGTCTCTCCTCCAATGACGCAGGGGATCGTGAAGGATCCCGGGTCTTCTCTCTTCAGCGGTATCTTCTTTTGGATAATCGCGCTGCATTCCTCAAACAAGTTGACCCTCTCGTGCTCCACGAAGGATCTTTTCTGTGAGACCATATCCTTCAAAAATTTCAAATACCCCGGTATCTCTCGTAGTGCCTCAATCAGCGGAATGTTGATGTTCACTTTCTTCATGTTCTCAAGAAAGCGTGCATACTTCTCGTTCACCTTCGCTTTGGCAAACTGCTGCGGATACGGCAGGGGCGGCTTATACATGGGTGGCTCAACTGGCGTCGATCGACGAGGATCAGCCTCGGTCGACGGGTTCTTCCGCGCTTCGTCGATCGACGGAGGTGTTTCGTCGATCGACGGAGCTTCTCCTGAGACGGCCCCTCCTTCTTCCTCGGCTTCTCCCTCATCTCGGTTGTCTGTCCCTGCTTGCTTGGGACCTTCATATGATTTCCCCCCTCTTAGAGTGATAGCATTCACTTGGTTTATCTGCTTCTGATTCTTGGGGTTAATCTGGGTATTGCTCGGAAGTTGCCCCGGCTTGTGTTGGGCTCCAAGAGCATCGGCGATCTGACCGACCTGAGTCTGTATGATATGTACGTGTTTCTCAACTTGGTCCACCTTGGTCTTGACTCCGGCTATCTCTTGCTTCAACTTGGCTACAGTATCGGTGGAGCCTTCCATGAATTTTGCCAAAATCTCCTCGAGATTTGGCTTCTTCTTCTCCACCACTTCTCCATCTTGCACTGCAAACCCAGGTGGTGGTTGCTTAGCTTCTTGGGGGTTCGCGTAGGAAAATCCAGGATGGTTCCTCGCGTGATTGAAAGTGTAGGGCTGGTTGTGCTGCTGATATCCTCCACGGTAGTTGTTTTGGTAACCACCCGTTTGCATGAAATTGACAGCGGCACAATCCCCCTCAGGCGGAGCTTGCACTGGCTCTACTACAGCAACCGTCTTCTCCTGCTTCAGTGCAGCGAAGTCTTCCCTTATACTTTTCAGCTCGGCTGCCAAATCAGGTTGCTTGGCAACTTTCTCTTTCTCCTTCTCGACTGCCATCACAGGCCGGGTTCGGATTGAGGACCATCTTTGGCTGTTGTTGGCCATCTTTTGGAAGAATTCCATGGCCTTCTTTCCACTCTTTGTCATGATGGAGTCACCGAGTGTGGTGTCCACCAGTTTGGCTGTCTTATCATTGAGCCCTTCATAAAACGCCTCAGCTTGTTCTCCTGGCGGAAAGCCATGTCCGGGGCAAGATCTCAGCAGCTCTTTGAATCGATCCCACATCTCACTGAAGCTCTCGTCAGGCCTTTGAGCGAATCTGATGATTTCTTTCCTTCTCTGCCTGATGACATTCGGAGGGAAGAAGTTTTCCAGGAATTCATTCCTCAATTCAGTCCATGTGCTTATGCTCTCCTTGTCCAGTGCAGTGAACCATGATTGTGCCTTATCCCTCAGAGAGAATGCGAACAGACTCATTCGGATGGCACTCTTGCTGACTCCTCCAATCTTGACAGTGTTGCAGAGCATAAGGAACTTATCCAAATGCGCATAGGGGTCCTCGGTAGCCCTTCCTCCGAATTGATTTTGCTGCACCATCTGCACCAATCCGGTCTTCAGCTTAAAATTGTTGGCATTGATGCCAGTTCTGAAGTCTGTCTCCCTGAACCGAGGTTTGTACCGGTTCTGCATGGCTTCCTCTTCTTCCTCATCGTCAGACTCCTCCGGAGGATCCTGGTTGCCATCCTCTCCATTGTCGGGGTTGTCCCTTTCCAGAATGAGTTGTTGAATTTGCTCTCTCATGGCTTGGATGTCTTGGAGAAGCACAGCCTGCTCCTCTGCAGTTAGCATTGGTGGAGGTGGTGGTACGTTATCTTCTATTGTGTGGTTACTCGAACTTTCCTGAGCACACTTGTTCCTTCGGATTTTTCTGCAGGTAGCTTCAATGTCCGGATAGTAATGCAGCGGGTCCTTTCCTCGAGCTCTTGTACTCATGCACTACCTGTACAGCAAAGGAGGTAGTGACGTAAGACTGAAAACAAAACAAAACGAACTAAAATTTTGAAAAAGAAACACTACGTCGACCGACGGGGAAACGCGTCGATCGACGGAAGGAAAAATAATTCGTCGATCGACGAGGCGTCTTCGTCGATCGACGTACAATACGAAAACGTGAAATTTTTTCAAAAATACAAAAATTACAGCCTAAAGCAATATTTCAATCACAGATTTAATAGTAAGATTAATTATGTTCACTCCCCGGCAACGGCGCCAATTTGATCACTGTAATTTCTACAGATTAATTATAGAAATAGTGGCAAATAAATTTGTAAACCCAAAGGTTATCGATCCAGGGGAATGAAACAACGAAAAATCCTAAATACTAAATCAGACGTTCTTGAAAATATTGATTAGGAAAATCGAATAAAAGGTTTTGTTGTTTTGAAATCACAATACTTGCTATCGAAAGTTAAACAGGAAAATTAAAAAGCTTTTGAATTCAAATAAGAGAAGCACAGATTCCAGGGATATCTACCTATCAAGTATGACATGTATGAATCAATTGATTAATTCCCAAATTTAATTCCTCTTCGTAGTGAAACATCAGAAAAGTATTACGAACTTCTTTGTTGGACAATTCGTAAAGTAGATTAGTCAAATACCTATCTCCGCTCGGTCTCAAGATAAATTAACTAACTCCCAAGTTCTACAGATTTATTCCTACAATTAATCTCCTTCAGTTACGACAAGAAATCAAATTATATTGTGAAAATCTCTTTCGATTGAAAACTATCACAGTTACGTCTCAAGTAATCAACTAGATAATCCTAATAAGTGGCCAACTAATCAAGATTATGAATAAGCACAGATTTCACAAACTACGAAGGGAAAGGGAAAATAATTCAATTAATCAAAACATGTATACATAGATAGTTCGAAACCCTAGAATCTGAGAAAGAGATTAGTTACACATATTCAGAGTAATATTCATCATAGAAAGATAAAACCTGAATTGCATAAAAACTTGGGTTGGAATGTCTTCCCACAAAACTTGATCTTCAAACATAAACCCTAGAACTCTTGGAATCTCTAAAATCTGAAATATGGAATGAGGAATATGATTGGGAATCGAATTCTTCTCTCAAAATCGAATTTACAAGGTTATTTATAGAGGTGGAGGTGTATCCTATCAAATCTAGGGCTAAAGATATGAATAAATCCGAATTTTATCAGATTTTCGCTCCAGCAGACATGTACACGTTGACCGTGGCTGATCCACGTCGACCGAGTCTCAAATTCTTGCTTCGTCGACCGCTTCTGAACAGCGTCGTTCGACGTGGAAAACTGAGGTCAGCCCCGTCTGCGCGGTCTCACGGTTTTGGCCATAACTTCTTCATCCGAACTCCGATTGACCCGATTCCAGTTGAGTTGGAAAGCTAATTCAAAGATCTATCCATTTCCATGCCAATAGCCCGAATTCATCTTGTGGAAAAACTCTTCACTGCTACTCTTACACGTCACTGCTTCCGGAACGGTTTTCTCGTGAGTTTAGGCCTAAAAACCTGCATAAACCTCAAAACACACCTAATACCACCTAATATTGACATCATGCATAGAATATATATATAAACTCAATAAAACTACATAAATTAGTATAAAAATAATATAGATAAGTGAGTGAAATAATGAGCTTATCAAACCCCCCAAACTTGAACGTTTGATTGTCCTCAATCAATAGGCAAGAAAGAAATCAAAAGATCAAGTGGTTAAAGTGCAATGCCTCACAAGATTCATCACAGTCAAGAACCAAGAATCCACTACCCACAAGCAATTTGAAATAAAATATTATATTTATATCTCATTTTATCTTAAAATTTGTTCATTTTTTCTTAAAATTTGTTCATTATATCTAAAGGAATATGCATTTGCTAAAGGAAGATAATATATTTCTTACATCATATAGTGCATTTTAAGTACATTTTCTTGCATTTTGCAAAAATTAGTGTGTTGTTACAAAATTTGTTGGTCCTCAAATATCAGAGTCGTCGTTATTACAACTTAACACGAAATGCAGCGGAATAAATATACGTCACTTACACTTATTGTTGTTTACAAAATGTTTCTCAGCTCGAGTTATAATTTAAGTTAGTTCTCAGATATACGCTAGCAACTCTGTTGCTAGGTTTCAAATCAACTTTAAACAGTAAATAATAAAACAGTAAATGAACACAGGATTTTATAGTGGTTCGATCCAAATAGATCTACGTCCACTGCTTAGCTAGTATGCTAAGTATTTCACTAGAAAAGTATACAACAGTACAAGGATTCGCCAACACTTGCGGTAGGCGGCGAACTTTCGAACCGGCCACGGCACAGCTATCCTCCGTCACTTTGCACTTTTCCGATCACATCTCCGGCCAAGTCAAGGGCACACCTTCGTAAAACTTGTCCTTCGCTATTAAGGCTTTTATAGTTTACCCCCGAACTCAATAAATATGCGGCTAAAGCCCGTCAGAGTCAATCCTTTTTAAGAGTGACTGTTGGATCTTCCTAGGAAGGAAGTTATCCCAATGATTGAAGATTCTTAACAGAAGTTCAAGAATCTTCAAGGATAAGTGTCAGATATTCAATGAAAAGACACTATAGGTTGTTGAGGGCTTTGAATGCACTTTTTATCACGAGCTCTCAACTGACTACTTTTCACTTGTTCGCTTTGTCAAAGGAATCTCACACTTGTGTAGTTTGCGAATGCCGGTAGTGATTAAAGCAGTAGTTGTCTCCACTTTCGGACCTGCCTTTTATAGATGGAGATTCAAACTTTGAATATCCATATCCGTTAGACTCAACGGCTCCTTAATCCGAGAGTGTTTGGTCTGTGACAGTCGCTTTTGTCTTTGACTTGTACTTTCCTAACTACTTCGGGAAAGTCTCGTCCTTTGTGTGAGCTTTTTGTCAGAACGGCAGTGAGACTTCAGCATCCTGTATATTGCTCTGCTAGGATCCTTTGTTTAGCAGCTGAAGACTCATGTTGATCCACAACTCTTTTGTCCTTTGTCTGCTCGCTTCTCTAGCAGTTTGCTGGTTGTTGATGAGTGCTAATATCTTAGCATTCTGCTGTTCAATGTCTTTTAGCAAACATCATCTTCTCCGTGACTGCTAGGAATTCTTCTAGCACACTAGTCTATTACAACTCAATATAAAATCTATACAGGACTTTACAGAGTATGCTAGACTATCTAGAGTTCAGCAAATGATCGACCAACTACTAAGGTTTGATCCAACAAAACCTTTTACAAATAAATCCTAAGGGAGATTTTAGGAATAATTTCCCAACAAAATTAATGTATAAAATCACTAATTTTTATTTTTCATAAAGGTTTTTGACCTCTAAATTTATGCAATAAGGATTTTGTTTGAAAATAATTAAATTATCTTTAATTTGATATAAAATACATGAAAAACGAATTTAAATTGAGTTAGTTATGATCATTTAAAGTTTTTAGAATTTTAATTGGAGGATAGAAAAAAATATTACAAGTTACAAAAATATTACAAGTTACAACATTACCCTTAAAATTGAATAATGCATAATTTACTACAAAAAAATGAACACATAATTTTTTTCAATCTTGAGCGTTGAAATGCAAAAATAGAGGGTTGAAATTTATTCTCATTTCTCATGCTAACTAAATTTGTCATATGATCACCACTTTATACTTAAAACTATACTATGTAAATAAAATTTGATCATCTCCCTCCTCGTTGGGTACTTTTGAATTTATTGTATCATT
Organism: Plectranthus barbatus; assembly: GCA_026898455.1. NCBI lineage: Eukaryota > Viridiplantae > Streptophyta > Magnoliopsida > Lamiales > Lamiaceae > Plectranthus > Plectranthus barbatus. Next base: position 292,647 of record JAPKLW010000400.1, on the reverse strand, counting down.
TATCACATCTGTGCGTTCCATGACGAACTCTACAAGTCTAGATGACTATGAGTCTAGATGAAGTTTGGATTTCAACAAGTACGGATCCAACAATTATGGTCTCATCGATTATAGTAGGCTTACCAGCATAGGGACCAAGCATACTTCAAAGGATAACGTCATCAGCATGGACTTGCAAGTATGACGACACCAGCATGGACTTCCTAGCCCATGTTCCAGCTCATAAAGACAATGAAGATCGGTTGAGGAATGTACTATGAGTACAGACTTTAAGGATTTTAGATGCCTTAAAGTCTGCAAACATGAAACTCCAAGTTTCGTCATCTAGGAGAACCAGTTCAAGATTCCTCAAACTGACGAATACTATCGTTCTAACACAAAGACGAACCGTCGCTGTCAAAGTCACAAAAAGGCGGAGAAGGCGCAGAACTTCTGGAAAAGCAACACCTACCCGCCTAGCGCAACACCCAATAGAGACATCCGATTGGACATCTTCCAATTTGTCTCTAACAGGAATTTATTTCAAACCTTCAACCTCATGACTATAAATATCAAAGATTTCAACAAGAAGGTTACCGAAACCAACCGAATCAATTCTTACTGAAACCTAAAGCTAACACCATCAAAGCAAACTTTTGAGGCTTCTCAAGCTTTTCTGTGTGTCACCTGATTGAACACGAGTCAAAACCTTAGTTTTCTTTAGTCTTTCTCTACAAGAAAGACTACAACAGTCAAGTAATTCTTGTACTCTAACTCTTACGGGCAACCTGCCCGGAGGATATATTTCAAGGGGAACTATAAACTCCCCATTCCAGCTATGAGGAGGCTGAGTGGTGCGCCTACACTCTGTTAGGTTTTGAATATAAAAAGTATTCATTACGATGAGTATACATTCAACGGTATTTCCTATCTGTTAAACAAACTTGCATGCGATTAATAGAGGTATCCTCTTACCTCACCGATATGGACGATCATACTGCGTGTTGTAGATCGCAGAAGAAAGTATGATAACTTGACCTAGTGAGATATAAATATTATTACAGCCGAGACAACGTACGAGGATAAGTCTATCGGTGTAGGCTGCAACATAGACAACGCGGAATGCCGAGTCTTCTATAACCGCATCCTAATACACTACACTTAAATAGACAACACGAAATCCGGTAATAGACAACGCGGAATTTGCATTGTCTATAAGCATATTTCTTGTAGTGTAATTACATACAAAAATTTGGAAAAATATAATGACAATGAAATTATTTATGTGCGCATTTAAGAAACTTTTTGAATAAAAAATACTAAGCAGATTTTTAAATTAAAATCAATAGACCTCCACAAAGTGATCCTAGGCTGTAAGTGTATCTCCCGTCTTAGTAAACGTCTACGAGTGTAGCTTGCTAATTCCTGGAGGTGCATGGGCCATAGTTGTTAGGATTTCTAGACAAACAATTTAAATCAAGTGAATAGTGGGATGGTTTTGCACAAACATCTACGAGTGTAGCTTGCGTAATTCTTTTCTAATAAGTATTCTAGGATTGATTTAAATTATAGATAACGAAGGCTTTAAGGGTCATGCGGCATGGTTACGTTCCATGCCAAACTGTCTCTTTTGGCTGGAGTTAAATTTGTGGTTAAGTGCTTAGACGCATCTTAGAATATAATGCAGTTGTTGCTTCCCTGTTCTTGAGATATGACTTGGTCTAAGGTTTTACACTTATTATTAGTTTCATGTGTCTAAGGTTTGTTAACATGGTATGAAATTAGAGGATTGGGTCTTAAAACCCGCAGTCTAGTTGAGGGTGACATCGCAAACGTCTACGAATGTAGCTTGTGGTGGGAACTCTTGGGCTATTAGTGGAAAATATTTGTATTTGATTTATCAAGTGGTTTTCAATGCATTTGTTTTCGAATGTTCTGCATGTTTGTTCTTATTTAGATTATTTATTTATTTCAGATATGTCTATGTTTAATGTCATCAATATTCTTGCACAAAATTCTTTAATTGGTCCAAACTTCCTAGAATGGAAGCGCAATCTTGAATACATTCTGATTATAGAAGAACACATGTTCGTTCTGCAAGTACTTCGTCCAGTAGTGTCCACTGTTGAGTCCTCTCTGGAGGAAGTAGACCATTACAACAAGTGGGAGAAATCAGACAATGTAGTCAAGTGCTACATGATCAACACTATGTCGAAAGTCTTGCAGCAGCAACATCAGCACCATAGGGATGCCTATGACATTATGAATAGTCTGGAGACAACCTATAGGGAAACTGATAGAGCTGTCAGATTTAATCTCATGAGGGAATCGTGAGTAGAAAAATGACTGATGGTAGCTTAGTGAGAGAGCACGTAGTTTCCATGGCTCACCTCTGGATGAGCTGAATGTGCACGATGGAGGTATCGATGCTGAGGCTAAGGTCGATATCATACTGAACTCTCTACCCAAGTCCCTTGAGAGTTTCAGACTAAACGTTGTCATGAACAAGAAAGAGTATACTCTTAACGAGTTGTTTAACGACTTGATGGCAGCGGAATCAGTCATGAATCCTCAGAAGGTTGCTTTAGCTACTTCTGGTAGTCTCTCTGCTGTATCGAAAGGTATGAAGCGAAAAAGAGGGATTAAGAATAAAGCTGGAAAGGTAATTACAAAGGATGTGGAGGCTGATAAGAAGCCTAAGGCTGCAACTATGAAGGACAAGTGTTTCAAGTGTGGTAAGAAAGGACACTGGAGGAAAGATTGTCAGGCCAACAAAGCTAGACAAGATATGCCATTTTCATGTTTAACTGTAGCATGATCAGAGTCTGTCGTTACTCTTCCAAGAGCTGTAAACGCTGACTTGTTAACCATGTTGTTGTACTTTGCAGGAAACTGTGCCGAGAAGGCTGGAGAGTAATGGCAATAAAACACTAGCTGCATGGAAGGTAACGTTTTCAACGGAGCCTCATGAAGTTTTCTTTCTCCTTATGTTTTGATGAATAAAGTACTTTTGAGAGTTTTATTTGGGTCGTGTTTTTCGGCAAGACAAATGTTTATCAGCTTCGCATGGATATTTCTGTTATTTATGATAGTCATCTATTTCTGTCATTGAAAATAACAAGGTTATCTATTTTGGGAATGTTGATTAACTCTCTATATTGCTTACTTTTATCAAAATCGTCCGCGAAAGTTGCATGTAATTCATCTGAAATTGATAATCCTAGAAAGAGAATGCTTACTTCTTCTGATGATGATCTTACATATCTCTGGCACTTGAGACTGAGTCACATCAACTTGAAGCGGATTAAGCGACTTGCAGATGATGGTACATTGTACTTAGTCCGGCATGTACCTTATCAAGTCTATAAATCCTGCATCGAGGGAAATATGTCTTCTAGGCCTTTCAAGGCTAGTCATTCTCGAGCAGAGGATGTGTTGGAATTGATCCATTTTGACTTATGTGGGTCCATGTCCACACAGGCTCGTGGAGGGTATGAGTACTTCGTCACTTTCATTGACGACTACTCGAGATACAGATATGTTTACATGCTTTGCTACAAGTCTGAATGCTTTGAGAAATTCAAAGAGTTCAAGGTTGAGGTATAAAAGAAGGTCGGGAAAACTATCAAGTCATTGCAATCTGACCGCGGTGGCGTATACCTCAGGAACGAGTTCCTGCAATATTTGTCAGAACATGGGATTACATCCCAATGGACTGCACCTGGTATTCCCCAGCAAAATAGTGTAGCTAAAAGAAGAAATAGAACTCTTTTGGAGATGGTGATATCAATGATGAGTTATGCATGCTTACCCATTTTGTTTTGGGGATACGCATTGGAAACAACGGCTTACATCTTGAACATGGTGCCTTCTAAATCGGTTCCTAAGACACCTTGTGAACTCTTCATCTGACGCAAACCCAGTTTGTGCAAGTTTAGAGTATGGGGTTTTCTGGCACACGTGCTGACGAAGGAACCTGATAAGTTAGAAAGCAGGTCCAAGGTAATGCTGTTTATCGAGTCAGAGAATCGTTGTTAGGGAGGATGAGTATGTGAGAAACCACAAGATAAGGATTGATATAGTTTTTCAAGAAATTGAAGATGATAATGCGATTCTAAGGGAAGGGGAACGTGCGAACGTGAGTGCAGCTGTGAGAGGTACAACACCACAGGCGTGTTCTTCAGTGCAAGGTGCAGAACCACAAGTTGCTGCACCAACTGCTGTCACGACACCGATGCCTCATCACAGTGGGAGAGTTATTTTCCAGCTAAAAAAGTACATGTTCGTGGGTGAGTCTTCAAACTTGGGCCCTGAAGACAGACATGAAGACTCTGACCCAATGACCTACGAGGAGGCAGTGCAGGACATTGATGTTGAAAAATGGCGCATCACAATGGATTCTGAGATTAAATCCATAACTGCCATGGATGTATACCAGATAGCTGAGCTTTCTGATGGCTTTAAGGTCATAGGGTGCAAGTGGTTATACAAGATAAAGAAAGGAGTGGATGGCAAAGGGTTATAGTTAGAAAGAGGGCATAGACTATGATGAAACCTTTTCACCCGTAGCCATGCTCAAATCCATCCGGATACTTCTTGCCATAGCAGCGCATTTGGACCTCGAGATTTGACAGATGAATGTCAAAACCACTTTTCTAAATGGTTACCTTGAAGAAGGTAGGGACATCTATATGTAGCAACCTGAGGGTTACATGCGCAAGGGCGAAGAACATCTTGTCTAGAAGCTTAAGAAGTCCTTGTATGGACTTAAGCAAGCTTCAAGGTCGTGGAACTTACGTTTCAACGATGTAATAAAATCTTACAGATTTTCACAGTTGGAGAGGAAAAGTGGTGTATACCGACTTTTTGTCAGTGGGAGCGTGGTTTTCCTTGCACTATATGTGGATGACATCTCCTATTTGGAAACAACGAGGGAGTGATGTCGGAGATTAAGAGTTGGTTATCCGAATAGTTCCAAATGAAGGATTTGGGAGAAGCTGGGTACATCCTTGGGATTAAGGTCTTACGGGATCGTAAGAAAAGGATAATAAGCTTATCCCAGACATCCTATGTGGATACTATGATAGCCTGGTTCAGCATGCAACTTGCCAAGAAAGGATTGCTACCTTTCAGACCTAGCGTACATTTTTCTCTTGGTCAGTGTCTTGAGACACAGAAGGAGAAAGATGAGATGAGTATTGTACCATACGCATTTGTAGTGGGTAGCCTCATGTATGCAATGTTGTGTACCAAGCCAGATATCTATTATACTGTTGGCATGGTAGCGAGATATCAGTCTAACCCTGGACAGGCGCATTGGACTACGATAAAGCACATCCTCAAGTATTTGAAGAGAACTAGGAATTACTGCGTAGTTTATCAAAGTGAGGATTTATGCCCTGTGGGTTATACATATTCGGATTTCCAATGGGACAAAGATGAGAAGAAATTGAGCTCAAGTTATGTGTTTACCTTGGGAGGTGGGGTTGTATCTTGGAGGAGCGCAAAGCAGAAATGCATTGCTAACTCCACCATGGAGGCAGAATATGTCGCCACCTCCGAAGCTTCGAAAGAAGGGGTATGGCTCTGGAATTACCTCTTAGAGTTGGATGTGATTCCGAGTTTGCCTAAGAGTATCACAATTTATTGTGACAACTCTAGTGCAGTGGCAAACTCGAAGGAACCACGGACTCACAAGGCGAGCAAACACAAAGAGAGAAAGTACCACATCATACGTGAAATTGTATCGAGGGGAATTGTGCAGATCAAGAAGATTGACACTAGAGACAACCTAGCTGATCAATTCACAAAGTTCTTGCCGCAAAAGGTTTACGAAAGACATATTCGTGGACTAGGTCTGAGGTGGATGCCTACCACTAGCGGTGGTTAATGTAATAGCTAGGCTAGATAGACGCGTTGTATACTCTGTAATAGCAAGTGTAATGCTTTGAGTATAAGTGGGAGATTGTTAGGTTTTGTATACAAAAAGCATTTATTACGATGAGTATACATTCAACGATATTTCCTATCTGTTAAACAAACTTTCATGAGAGTAACAACAATATCCTCTTATCTCACCGACACGGACGATCATACTGCGTGTTGTAGATCGTTGAAGATAGTATAATCACTTGACCTAGTGATTTATAAATATTATCACAGCCAAGACAGCGTACGAGGATAAGTTTGTCGGTGTAGGCTGCAACACAGTCAGAAGGAAGTAATTTGTCTTGATTACTTAATATGCTGGTACGTGCGGTTGCGTATTGATTGCAGCACAGTGAGATGTATTCTACCGTCTGACATCAGAGACTACAAGATCTCGATCTTGATTGAGTCCAAACTCTAACGAAGGTTTAGGGGTATGCACGGGTTGACTGTTGCTTTGACTTACCATATTGGAGAGCTTGAGTAATGTGCTCGTATACCCGCATCTTGGGTAACAACAGTTTGTGTATTACAGCCTGAGACTGGAGTTAGGTTACCATATTCGAGTAATAGGATGGGGACATTCCCTGAGGAGCTCAATAATATTCATCGTGCTAAAGTCATGCAGGCTGATTGAGTTCAAGCACGAGTGCTAAGGTTTGAGTGGTACTGCTCAGGAAATAAGAGATTAGTAAATTGTGGATAGAGCTTGTCAGAAGCTTTGATTAATTAATGAATGTCCAGTAACCTTAAATATGGGGATTCTCAAGTAAATGCAACTCGTTCTCATAACGTGGTAATAAAGGGATAAGTCAGTATTAATTCTGTGGTGAAAAAGAATTAATATTAATTAATTAATTGTGTCCTGAGTTGAGGATATGGGAATTAATTAATTGTTAATCCCACTTTATTATTTGCATTAGGTCCCTGGTCTGGCCCAATTAAATATTCTGAATGGAGCCCAGTAGCCCATTAGGGTTTGCAACCCTAGGTCTATAAATAGACAGTCCTCTCTCAGAAACCCTAGTACCGTTCAAAATCACAGAAACCCTAGGTGGAGAGAGAGGCAGTAGGCGGCATCCAGTGTGTCTGGGAGAAGAAGAAATTCAACTCCGGTTTTCACATTTACGGTCCTATGGAATCCTCACCAGTAACGGGATTGAATAGAATTGGGATACAGATCTAAAGACCTAATTTGGAGAACAAATTTTCTTTCTTTTTTCTCTTTCTCATTAACTAAAATCTAGAAATTGGATTTGTTTATTTCTGTTTCCGCAGATTTAATTAATTTGTGTGGTTGATTCAAGGGATTGGAATTCAAATGCGAAAGATCGGATCTGACACTACGGAGTTAAGGTAAACTTGTATCCATTGCATTTATTTCATAGGAGCATGCTAGGGTTAATTGTATGTTTTAATTTTTCTCAATATCCATGAACGGTCCGACTTATTTGAATTTGGTGATTCGGTTCGCCTTAAAATCCCTAGACACTCTAAGCAGCTGCGAAGCGAAGAACCAGACAAGTGCGCTTGTGGAGATTTCCAAGCTTAGTGGATTACCAGACCGAGTGTCTGAAGAGTGGATGTAAGACGGCTTGTTGGTCCTTAAATATTAGAGTCGTCGTGATTACAACTTAACACGAAATGCAGCGGAATAAATATACGTCACTTACACTTATCGTTGTCTATAAAATGTATCTTAGCTCAAGCTATGGTTTAAGTTAGTTTTTCAGATATACGCTAGAAACTCTGTTGCTAGGTTTCAAATCAGCTTTAATCAGTAAATAATAAA
>JAPKLW010000400.1:250790-279948 GCA_026898455.1 Plectranthus barbatus | reverse complement strand
GAAATAAGACATTTTTCCCATCATGCTCATCTGAAAGTTGCTAGTCAGAAGCTCGGAGAACCTATCACATAGATCTTGGTTCTTTGATCCGAAAATTATATCATCAACATATATCTGAACTAGCAGAATAATGTCTCCATCCTTAATACGAAAGAGAGTTTGATCTATCCTCCCTTTCTGAAATCCATTAGACAGCAAGAACTTAGATAAAGTTCCATACCAGGCTCTTGGTGCTTGCTTCAGTCCATATAGTGCCTTCTTGAGCCTGTAAACTTGATTGCCTTGCTCAAATCCCGGAGGTTGATCGACATAGACTTCCTCCTTGAGCTCACCATTCAAGAAGGCACTCTTCACGTCCATTTGCATCACATCAAACTCATGATATGCAGCATATGCCAGAAATAGACGAATCGCCTCTAGTCTTACTACTGGGGCGAAGATTTCATCATAATCTATGCCCTCACATTGTCTATATCCTTTGGCCACAAGTTGTGCCTTGTTTCTGATTACGGAGCCTGATTCATCCTTTTTGTTTTTGAATACCCACTTAGTGCCTATGACACTCTGGTGCTTTGGTCTGTCTACTAATTCCCACACATTGTTTCGTGTGAACTCCGCAAGCTCCTCTTGCATGGCATTCACCCAATCCGCATCTAGCAGTGCTTCTTCAACTTTCTTGGGTTCTTCATTAGATATGTAGCAGGCTAACATGGCATTGGCATTCCCTTGCCTTGTTAATAATGGATCATTAACATTTCCAAGAATTCCTTCTGGGGGATGAGCACGAAGCCACGCAGGCCTGATTTGTGCTGGATTTCCATCTAGTACTCCTTTTTGATTGGCAATCATATCTTCTGGATTCTCAGCTTCTATATCATTTCCATCTTCATTTTCTTGATGTTCTGCTCCTGGAACATCGACAACTTGCTCCTCGTCACCATTTGCTGGATCTACAGGAACATCTTCAACGGGTATGGCAACAACTGGAATATCCGTAGCAGGATCTTCCGCAACGCCTTTGCCACGGTTTTCATCGGTTTCCCTCATAGTCTTCATCATCAAGAGGTCTTGCAACATCCAAGTTATCATTCCGTTAAATAGGAAATGTGGCCTCAGCATGAACATTAGCATCATTGGCCTGGTCAGCAGTCTGATCACCTGCTGGGTGCGTCTTTGTTGGATTAGTCATTCATCGACCTAGTCGGATCAATACTCATATTCTCAAAAGAATTCACAATTGATTGATCATTGACATCATTGGTCTCATGATTGTTATCCTTTTGATCCTTTGTAATCCTGCGCACTAGAGTAGACTCATCAAAAATAACATTGCATGTTATTTCCACAATATGAGTTGTCTTATTTAACACTCTATAACCTTTGTGTGAAGGGTGTCCTTATCCTAGGAACACGCCCTCATCAGATTTAGGCGAGAAGGTGTTAAGCTTCGACTTCCCATTGTTATGGATATAACATGTTGAACCGAAAACACGAAGATGAGTGATTGAAGGCTTACGACCATTGTACATTTCATAAGGAGTTTTGTTAAATCTGCCAATGATCGAGCTCCTGTTCTGAGTGTAACATGCAGTCATAACCGCCTCTCCCCAATATTTTCCACTTAATCCAGAGTCTGCTAGCATGGATCGAACAGCTTCTTTCAACATTTTGTTCCTTCGTTCTACTAACCCGTTCTGCTGAGGAGTCCTGGCAGTGGACTTTTCATGATTGATACCAGCTTCTGCGCAAAAGTCCATCAAGATTCCATTGCAGAACTCCGTTCCATTATCTGATCTGATTCTTTTCACAGTAACCTCCTTGTTATTTTGTTCTCTCAGTATCAGCTCAGGGAGTAGAATCTTTACTTCGTCTTTGGTTCTCATCAAACAAACCCATGTATACCTGGAAAAATCATCAACAACCACAAGTGTATAAACTTTCTTACCAACAGTTGCTGGAGTAACAGGGCCAAATAGATCCATGTGAAGGAGTTCAAGGATCCTCTCTGAAGTAGCCTTTTCTGGATTGGTTTTGAAGGATGCCTTTGTCTGTTTGCCTTGTTGGCATGCTTTGCACACGCCTTCCTTTCGGAAAGTCTCCACAGGCAGTCCCTCCACCAGCTTATGTTTGGCTAGAAAGTTGATTGTCTTGAACTTCAGGTGGTTCAATCTCTTATGCCATAGCCAATTGGTTTCCTCTTTGTTGAAGGCTACGAAGCATGAGTCCTGTTGACCACTCTGCCAGTCGACTACGTATAGGCCACCCTTGCGGACGCCTCTTAGCTTTACTTTCCCTGTAACCTTATCAACAATGTCACAGCCAGTGTTATTGAAATAAACATTGTACCCATTTTCACATAGTTGGCTGATGCTCATCAAGTTGTGTTTGAGATTTGAAACAAGTGCGGCATTAACAATTCGTATTCCATTTTGTTCTACACATCCTCTGCCAATTACTCTTCATCTGCTGTTATCACCAAAGATGACTGATGATCCATAAACACTTTGAATTTCTGAAAATAGATCTGCCCTTCCAGTCATATGACCTGAACAGCCACTGTCAATGATCCACTCATCTGGCAATCTTGATGCCTTGGTTCTCGGACCCTGTTCCTGCAAGAGTTAAGAAATTGATTTAGGTACCCGCTTAGTATCGGGTCCTGTAGGATTAGCGATTGTCATTGTTCCTTTTGGAACCCACATGCGAGTGATTTTCAAAATTTTCTTCTTGACATCACTCTTTATGCCTTTCTCAACCTTAGGATAAGTAAATCTTGTATGCATGGCTTTAGGATGAGGTGTAGTAGTGTGTTGAGCCTTCATTGCCCTTTTGAAAAGATTTTGTTTGGACTCAGGCCTCACATAGGTGATCCGCCTATGTTGTGTGTATGAATCATATGATGGTTTTACAGCATTGTAATGAACATGTTTGCCTTTATGAACTGAGGAATTTGCTGTCCTAGCAGTGGATGCATGCTGCTTGGTGTTTCCTCTAAACTCTGCTAACCACGGTTGCCTAGCAGACACTCCATCATTCTGCTGAGGTTTAGCATACCTCTGCTGAGGTTTAGCATACCTCTGCTGAGGTTTAGCAAGTTCATTCTTCTTTTTGCCTTTAGTCTGCTCAGCAGTGGAAGTTTCAGCAGATGACTTTTCTTTCAACTTTTCTCCAATAAAAATTTTCCAGCAGAGACAAACTGAATAGTTCTCTGCTTAGAAGATTCGTCTCTATTATTATTATTATCAAACCCAACACCAGCTCTATCAGTGTGGTGTCTCTGCTGACTAATTGCAGCATTCAAAATGGCTCTAGTAGTGGTGTATGTGCATATGCAATTTTCATTTGGTTTATTTTTCAAAGCTACATTCTCCTTTTCAAGAGTGTTAAAATTTTCAGAAAGTTTGGAGAATTCGGCCTTCATTTTTGAGAATTCCTCACCTTCAGACCTTAGTCTTTCGACTTCCTCGGTCAAACTTTCAACTTTCAACTTTAGTGAGGTGTTTTCACCAACAATAGCATTTTTGATTTCATACATTTTTTAGAATTCAACAGAAAGTTTTGTAAGATAATCATCTTCAAAATCTGAAGAAATGAATTCCTCTGATTGATGTATGATATTTGGAAATGTAACATGCATGGGAGTTACCTCTTCTGTGTCAGTTTCTAAGGTAGGGTCTGCTGAGCAGTCACCGTCAGCATCGGCAAACTGATCATCAACAATATCGGGCATCAGCACTAACATTGCTTCTTCATTGTCATCGTCAGTTGAATAATACTCTTCTTCCTCATTATCAGGAATGTCAGGAACCTCGGTTCTGGTCAGCAATGCTTTGGTCACTGCCCTGACTGCCCTTCTTTCAAATCTTTGCTTGAGGCGATCTCTTTCCTCTTGGCTTACTCTAGGACACTCATGCTTTAGATGATCTGGGGAGTTGCATTCGAAGCATGTCCTTTGCTTTCTTTGAGTTGATCGAGCAGATGGTGAGAATTTTGTATCCTTGTCTTCTTTTTCAGCCTTTGCTTCTTGTATGAGTTTCTGAAGCTTCCTCATCTGCTCTTCTAATTCACTGATCTTGAGATCTTCCTTCTGTGAGTTTGAGGATGTCGCATCCTCCTTTGCTGGTGATGTTAAGGTGGATCTCTCTCTGTTGAATGGTTTCTTTGGTTTGAACTTCCCAGTGTCTTTCTTGACAAAGTACGCCAGATCCTCAGAGTTCACAGCTTTGTTTGACGAGGTTTGAGCCACGACAGCTTCGTTCTTCTTTGATTGCTGTATGATAAACTCATGAGCTTTAAGTTGAGCAAATACCTCAGATGTAGACATTGTACTGAGGTCCTTCTCGCTCAGACTTGTCATCTTCACGAACCAGTCGCTTCTAGGATAGAGCTTTGAAATGATCTTGTGATTCATCTCTTCATTCTCATATTTCTTTCCTAGGTTGTTCAGCTCACCAATGATAGTGTTGAACCGTTCCTCCATAGCCTGTATGGATTCACCTGCAATCATGGAGAAAGACTCATATTTGTCAACTGCTACCTGTATCTTGTTGCGTTTCATTTGGTCAGTCTCCTGAGATGCATTGCAAACGTATTCCCACATCTCCTTAGCAGTGTCAAACTCGAGAGCTTTGTCTGCCATTAGCTTAGGCAGTGAATCATAGATTAGTTTATTTGCTAAGTGCTCCAGTTGTGCTCTCTTTTTGTCCTCGGTGGAATATTCTTCAAACGGTTTAGGAATCATTTGAGGTCTTGGTTCATCTCCATCCTCAGCTTGTCCTACAAAAGTGTTTTGCTTTCATAATAACAATTGGACCTCTTTCCAAGACATCTACCATTTCGGGGTGTATGCCTTGAAGCTGAATGAGTGCAAGCTTCTTCCATGAATTGAAGTTTTCTTTGTTGTACTTTCCAAGCGAGTGATTCAACATCTTGTCTATTTCTTTAGTGGTTTCCTGAGCTACGACACAGAGAACTAAGATAACAGTGCAAGGAAAAGATAGATCAGGTCTTAAAGCGACTCAGAAGCTGTCGGTTTTTCAACCTCCTGCTCTGATACCACTTGTTGGTCCTTAAATATCAGAGTCGTCGTGATTACAACTTAACACAAAATGCAGCGGAATAAATATACGTCACTTACACTTATCGTTGTCTATAAAATGTATCTTAGCTCAAGCTATGGTTTAAGTTAGTTTTTCAGATATACGCTAGCAACTCTGTTGCTAGGTTTCAAATCAGCTTTAATCAGTAAATAATAAAACAGTAAATGAACACAGGATTTTTATAGTGGTTCGATCCAAATAGATCTACGTCCACTCCTTAGCTAGTATGCTAAGTATTTCACTAGAAAAGTATACAACAGTACAAGGATTCGCCAACACTTGCGGTAGGCCGCGAACCTTCGAACCGGCCACGACACAGCTATCCTCCGTCACTTTGCACTTTTCAATCACAGCTCCAGCCAAGTCAAGGGCACACCTTCGTAAAACTTGTCCTTCGCTGTTGAGGCTTTTATAGTTTGCCCCTGAACTCAATAAATATGCGGCTACAGCCCGTCAGAGTCAATCCTTTTCAAGAGTGACTGTTGGTTCTTCCTAGGAAGGAAGTTATCCCAATGATTGAAGATTCTTAACAGAAGTTCAAGACTCTTCAAGGATAAGTGTCAGATATTCAATGAAAAGACACTCTAGGTTGTTGAGGGCTTTGAATGCACTTTTATCACGAGCTCTCAACTGACTACTTTTCACTTGTTCGCTTTGTCAAGGGAATCTCACACTTGTAGTTTGTGAGTGTCGGTTGTGATTGAAGCAGTAGTTGTCTTCACTTTCGGACCTGCCTTTTATAGATGGAGATTCAAACTTTGAATCTCCATATCCGTTAGACTCAACGGCTCCTTGATCCGAGAGTGTTTGGTCTGTGACAGTCGCTTTTCTTTTTGACTTGTACTTTCCTAACTACTTCGGGAAAGTCTCGTCCTTTGTGTGAGCTTTTTGTCAGAACGGTAGTGAGACTTCAGCATCCTGTATATTGCTCTGCTAGCATCTTTTGTTTAGCAGCTGAAGACTCATGTTGATCCACAACTCTTTTATCCTTTGTTTGCTCGTTTCTCTAGCAGTTTGCTGGTTGTTGATGAATGCTAATATCTTAGCATTCTGCTGTTCAATGTCTCTTAGCAGACATCATCTTGTCCGTGACTGCTAGGAATTCTTCTAGCACCCTAGTCTATTACAACTCAATATAAAACCTATACAGGACTTTACAGAGTATGCTAGACTATTTAGAGTTCAGCAACTGATCGACCAACTACTAAGGTTTGATCCAACAAAACCTTTTACAAATACATCATAAGGGAGAGTTTAGGAATAATTTTCCAACAGTTTAGTCCAAATCACTATAAATTTGTTTGTCATTTACTGCTTTCTTTATTTTGCCAGCTTTCTTATGTTTTAAAACTCAACACTCAAGTGTTCTAGTATATACTGAATACTGACACAAAATATATTTGACACTAAGCACCTGAACGAGATTTGACAAACCAAGCTGACCTGTCACCATCAGCTTGGATACGTGCAAGTTTACCGAACAAATAAATTGTGCATAAATCGGAACCAACAATAAACTGTATATTTTTTAAAAAAATATAAATTGCTAATTCTAAAGTTCTCCTATGTGAAAATTATGCTCTATTGCAAATTTTTTTGGTTATAATCTCATATATATTAATGATTTATATAAAACCATGAATCCTTAGATGATTATTTATTGAGAAAATTAAAATAGTTAATTTAATACTTTTCTGACTTTCAACAGATATATATTTAAATAAAAATGATAAATATCAATAATCCAGAAAATAAAACAACCAAAATCCTCATTTATTATTATTATAAAAAAATGGTAGCGTTCATAAAATAAAAATAACATTAACTCGTAGTTTCTACGGAAAATATTGTCATTCAAATAATAATTTCCAAAATATTGGTGAATAGTTGACTTGCAAAATAAAATTTCATGTTTACATTTTATAACATTATGTTGATGATGGTACAAAGTTTAATTTCAAGTAAAATATTTAATATGCTAATTGGAAAGACTTAAAATATATTTACAATTTTTCGTAACTGGTAAAATATTTAATATGTTAATTGGTAGGATTTAATATAAAATATTTGCATACAGGAAGAGTTTTACGATTATACCACAAACATATAAAAATAAAAAATTTATTGGACCCCTCCTCTCTTACTTTTCCACTCTACCTATCAAACAAATCTTTTCCTCTACCACACTTAATAATACTCTTTTCTTATTTCCAATGCATGTATACCTCCTCTACACAGCTATTCCTTTGTTTTTTTTTTTTTCAACATTAATATATTTTCTCTCTTCTATACTTCTTTTCAACGTAAAAAATCACTCTCTTCATCAATAATTTTGTTTATATAATCTTCACTAGTTGTAGAGTTCAACCTTGAAACTCAATGTATAGTGACTTCAAAATCAGTAGCTGTGAAATCTTTTATTGAATTCATTGTGTCCTCTTCCACACTTTCCGCCTCTCATTATTCATCCAACTGCAAAATTGATATTTTCTGACAGTCTTCTAAAATGGTCGATACATAGTTGAACCCGTCTTTCTTGTTGATTGTGTCTTTTTTATTTCTCTAATCGACAGAACTTGTCGATTAATGCTGCCGGTGAATGTCTGAGTCAGCTAATTTAAAAAATGTACACGCCTACTTGTATGTCTATTCTCTTTCTCAAAAACCTATCTGGTAGGTTACAGTAAGCTAATATGTGAACTGATCTATGGTCGACCTCATCACTATGACTAATAGTTAAAAAAAATATAAGCACATATATATTTTTACATTGTTGAAGATTGGAAAATAGTTTTATTTTATTATTTTCTTTGTTGGTTGATTATGTTACACATAAACATGGTTGGAAAAAAAAAATAAAAGGAGAATTATGTAAATATATCCCAAACTTTGAATGAGTTCCAAATTTTGTTTCAAACTTTTAGTATAACAATATTAGTCTTAAACTTTGAATGAGTTCCCAATTTTATCCCAAACTTTTAAATATAACAATTTCGCCCTAAACTTTAAATGAGTTCCCAATTTTCTTCCATTTGTCAGTATTTAAACATCAAAAATTTTATGTGGGCACACATTTTTACATATCATACTATATTAATCTTCACACATATTTAAAATATGTAGCAAAATGATTATCAAGTTTTTGTACGAAAATAGAAAGCGAGATCTAATTTTGGTTGTAAATTACCAAGATAAATGTTCCAAACTAATGTTGGATATAAGATCTATGGTACATTACTGAAAACACTGCAAGAAATTATGCCTAGTACAACAAGTTTTTACAAGTATTACTGCAAGTACTGCTAGGACGAGAACAAATAAAAAAAGATGAAATTAAACAAAACACAATAAATAAAGTGCAAACAAGAACAGCCGAGTCGAGGAAGCCCTCTTCCTGCAAGACGAATTCGCCAACGTAGTGCTCGTTAACCGGCGATCGTCCCCAAAGGTAAAACGGCTTCAACCTTTTTGAGGCAACACCGCAATCGGAAAGGATCTGGAGAACTGAACGGAGGTGAAACTGAGTTGCTTAAAAACAAAGAAAAAGATGAAGCAATATGAGGGAAATGTTGCAGTATTAGGCTATGTGAGCTTGTCTGATGTCGGATGTTCGGGAGACATGGGACAGCTCTCATGCATGCCTATTTATAGACATGTTCCACCAGGGGAAGCCTGTCTCTGCCATCAAGGCTGAGCCGTTACAGACGTGAAACACGGGCGTAACCGACGCTACCATCAAGGCTGTAACTGTTACAACTTTGTGTGCAATTCACCATGTGCAAAATGTGTTCCACACTCAATTGCAACACGTGGCAGACTCATCAGCCACGTCACATGCATAGTGTGCACCACGTCGACTGGTCTAGCCACATCCACGATCCACGTGTCTAGCCCGCAGGCTGACTTCAAGTGCCCAAAAAGATAAGGCACAACAGACCAAGACAAGCGAAGAACAGAAGAGCCCAAAGACCAATTGCCAAGAACCGAGATTAAGCTGGGGCTGGGGCCGGGGCCAGGCTTGGGTCACGGGTGCTCAGCGCTCGGCCAACAGCCTCGCTGAGGCCGTAGGCCGAGGCGGAGCGGGGCGGGGCGGGGCAAGGCGAGCGGCGGCGTATCACTTCATTTATTGCATGTTCACTTCATGTAATAATCTCACCAACCGTATCACTTTGTGGACTCATTTCTCACTCACCAAAATTCGGATTTGAGAAAACAAATATACCAGGACCATCTATCCTTCGCGTAGATTAAGTTGGTAACACAAAGTACCCAAATTATTTGTTACTAATTATTTGTTGCTTTTTGTTTACAGAGAATCAGAGCATACAAATAACCTTCAAAGAAAAGAAACTCTGATAGAAGATAGAGGAGAAAAATAATTAAGCTTTAATTATTGGATCTAAAAAATGAAAACATGACAGAAAATCTATTATAATAAGCAAAAAAAGGTTTAATCTATGAGTCAGAAGAATTGAAGATCTACACTAAAAAATGAGCAATATAATTTATAATTATACATATCTGGTTCTAAAATTGTAACTTTCGAAATCCAAATATTGAAAACCTACACCATGCATCTTTCTACTTGGAATAGGAAACTGGATAATATTGAAGAATTCCCTTGAAATAGGAAAAATGAACATGAATCTGAGAATGATTTGTTTCATTGTTTTTTTCTTTTCAACCGCGCCATCTTCTTATTTGGAATTCTCTTTTATTACTCGACCATCCATGACGCTACCATTGTCACTCATCTTTAATGTGATTGAAATGCTGAAATTGCTTCCATTTCCATAATCATTGATCCAAGATTTGCTATTTTTTTGGCGTGCACTTTTAAAGCTACCTTTGTCACGTAGATCTTGGCTTGACAGTGATGCGGTAATATACGATCACATAAAAAGGCTCACAAAGTATTAGTTATTCTAGAAGTATTAGCAAACAGTAGCATAGCATTACGACAAGGCTATTAAACTCAAAATGTCTTTAAAAATGTAAAAAATTTAATTATAGCTACAAATATCGATGGTGAATGGAAATTTTTTTTATTAGAGAATTTTTTACATGCGATTTTCTGGTTAAATTTTTTTGGGTTGTATTGGTTTTGGCAGGAAAAAAGCAAGGACCACCCAAAGACCAATTGCCAAGAACCTGGAACTGAGAACCAAGACCAAATTGGGACCGGGACCGGGGTCGTGGTTGGGGCTCGTGGCACGGGCACGGGTCATGGACGCGGGCGCTCGGCGCTCGGCCAGCAGGCTCGCTGAGGCCGTAGGCCGAAGCGGGGCAAGCGGCGACGACGACGCACGAGGAGAGCCACCAGGTGCCACATACACTGCACACCTTGTTATTACACACCTCAACCATAATGGTTTATAAACATAGATTAATTACTTTAATTAATCAATTCGGGATACTTCATTTATTACATGTTCACTTCATGTAATAATCTCACCAACTGTATCACTTCGTGGACTCATTTCTCGCTCACCGGAATTCGGATTTGAGAAAACAAATATACCAAAATCATCTACTCTTTGCGTAGAATAAGTTGAATATATTTGATTTTGACAAAATTAAATGTTTTACGTCGGAAATTTACCACAAAGTACCCAAATTACCAACAATCTCCCCCATGATTGGAAATGCCAAAATGCATGATGCATAGCCAACTCAGTTTCGAGAGATGTTAATACACCTGAACAGGTAGCTTATGGCTTTGAACCGTTCATCTTCAATATTATCGGGCACACTGGTGGCTTAGTAGTAGGGGTATCTTGAACTAATCCTTCATCGTGTGTACCGAGACAACAACATTGAAACATTAACATTTCAACCTCCATTTGTTCTCACGTTTGGTTCCATTACGGGCCATGGACATCCCCTTTGGTTTTATAAGTGTTCATTTGAAGCGGCCCCCCACTTCCACTTATATATGTGACCTCCTATTCCGAGCATTCCTATAAAGCTCAACCATCACGAGGTTTTCAGGAGTCATTAAAAGTCATTTAAGACTTAACCTATACCACATGCAGGCTAATAACACCTTACTTGATATCTTTAGGGAAGGGTAGATAAGGTCATTTTCTAAGGCATCGCCACTAGAGAAGACATTATCTTGTCGGTGTTATCACTCGAACTTGTGTAGTTTAGTTATCCCATTGAACCTAGTTTTTGGGATCTCAAATCATCTAGGTTGGGTATCCACTATACTCATTCATATTGTGGATTTCAATCCCATTCCCTCAAGCAATTTATTCATTTGATCTCGGTTTAACCCTTTGGTTAGCGGATCCGCAAGGTTATCAATTGATATAACATAATAAATGGATATCACGCCATTTGAAATCAATTGTCTAATGGTGTTATATCGACGACGTATATGTCTCGAATTCCCGTTGTACATATTATTTTGTGCTCGACCAATAGTCGCTTAGCTATCACAGTGAATCATCACTGATGGCACAAGCTTGTTCCAACAAGGAATATCCTCTAAAAAGTGTCAAAGCCATTCTACTTCTTCACACGCTTTATCTAAAACAATGAACTCGGATTCCATTGTGGAACGAGTTGCTTCATGGATTTCCACGACACTGCCCCCCACCGATCGTAAACACGTATCCACTTGTGGGGTGGGAGTCATTTGAATCAGAGATCCAATTAGCATCACTGTACCCTTCAATACAGGCAGAAACCTTGTATAGTGTACTCTCAAGTTAAGAGTATACTTCAAGTATCACAAAACTCTCACAATAGCATTCCAGTGATCATTACTGGGATTGCTCGTGTATCTGCTCAATTTGTTCACAGTATATGCTAGATCCGGTCGAGTACAATTAGTCAAATACATTAGACTACCAATGACCCTTGCATATTTCTTTTGACCAGTAGGGTCACCTTTGTTTTTAACAAAGTGAACATTGAGCTCTAGTGGTGTTTTGGTTGGTGAACTATCATAAGCATCATCGAATTTCCTTAACACTTTCTCAACATAGTGAGATTGTGATAGGACAATTCCATTAGGTTTTCTTATGATCTTGATTCCAAGAATCACATCAACCACACTCATATCTTTCATGTCGAAATTTTTCTCCAACATTCGTTTAGTATCAACAATTACTTGTTGATTCCTTCCCATGATCAACATGTCGTCTACATAAAGGCAGACAATCACAAAATTGTCATGCGTGCCTTTGTAGTACACACATTTGTCACATTCATTATACTTGAATCCATTTGACAACATCGCATTATCAAATCGAACATGCCACTGCTTAGGTGCTTGTTTAAGGCCGTATAAGGATCTAACCAATTTGCATACCTTTCTCTCTTGTCTGGGTACTACAAAACCTTCGGGTTGATCCATATAGATTTCTTCTTCTAGCTCTCCATTTAAGAAGGCCATCTTCACATCCATTTAGTGTATTTCAAGATTGTGCAAAGCAGCAATCGCTATAAGCACCCTAATAGATGTGATCTTAGTCGCAGGTGAATAGGTATCGAAGAAATCATCTCCCTCTCTTTGTTTAAAGTTTTTCGCCACAAGGCAAACTTTATACTTATCAATCGAACAATCGGCTTTGTACTTTCTTTTAAGGATCCATTTGCATCCTAAGGGCTTACAACCTTTTGGGAGATCGGCCAAAATCCAAGTATGATTTTGCATAATCAATTCAATCTCACTATTAATGGCTTCTTGCCATAGTGAGGCATCGGGTCTAGATAAGGCTTCTTTAATGGTTCGAGGTTCATCATCTAGCATGTAGGTGATGAAATCTGGACCAAAACTTTTAGCCATTCTAGCCCTTTGACTACGTCTCAGTTCTTCCTCTATAGAAGTAGAACTAGTAGCCTCTTCATATGTCCTTTTCCTCGATATAGTCGGTACATCTTCCTTATCTTTAAAAGGATAGATGCGCTCAAAGAATATAACATTCCTTGACTCTATAGTAGTGCCTTCGGTCACATTCAGATTACCCGACTTGTGCACCAAAAATCGATAGGTAGCACTATTTAAAGCATACCCTATAAAGATGCAATCGATTGTTTAGGTCCAATTGCAACTTGCTTGGGTAAAGGTACTTCAACCTTTGCTAAACAACCCCACACCTTAAGGTACTTATAGAAAAGTTTTCGACCTTTCCACAACTCATAAGGTGTCACCTCTTTCCAAACTTATCAACAAGGCATTCATCATTTCTTTTAGTGTCCGATTTTTTCTTTTGGCAATACCATTGGACCGAGGTGAGTAAGGTGCCGTTGTTTGATGAATAATGCCCGAAGCGGCGCACAATTCTTCAAACGGTGAAACATACTCTCCACCTCTATCACTTTGAATCATCTTGATCCGACAACACAAATGATTTTCAGCCTCTTCTTTATAATATTTTTTAAGACATCAATTGCTTCATCTTTACTTTTCAATAAGTAGAGATAACAATATATAGTGCAATAATCAATAAAAGTAATAAAATACTTTTTCCCACCTCTAGTCTGCACCATTTTAAAATCACACAAATCTGTGTGTATTAACTCTAGAGATTTAGTGCTCCTTTTGACTAAATTAAACGGCATTCTTGTCATTTTTACCGCAACACAAACTTCACATTTAGTTTGTTTAAATTCAGCCACTTTTAGTAAATTCAAATTTACTAATCTCTTTATTCCATTAAGATTTACATGTCACAATCTTACATGTCATAAACTAGAGCACTCAATCAAATAAGAAGAAATAGATTCAACTTTATGGATATTCTTTTCGGCTAGGCGCCGTGCCATTATATTCAACTTGAAAAGACCATTAACGAGATAACCACTACCAAGGAATTTTCCAAACTTTGACAAGATAAACTTTTCTTACTCAAATACAAGTTTAAAACCATGATTTACAAGTAAAGAGCCCAAAACGAGATTCATTCAGATGTCTGGGACATGAAGCACATCCTTCAAGGTCAAATCCTTGCTACTAGTGAGTTTGAGCACAACATTGCCCACTCCAACCACATCTGAGGAAGCTTGATTGCTCATATGGAGCTTTTTTCCTTCAACAGACTTGTAAGAGACAAACACACTCCTATCTGAAGCCACATGACATGTTGCGCCTGTATTAATAAACCATTCGCGTGGATCGTCAACATGGTGAACCTCGAAAACCACGGCACACAAGTCATCATCCCAATCATCATCGGGTTCGACATGGTTGGCATCCATCTTTGCTTTGCCTTTATTTTTATTTTTAGGCTTTTTGCATTGATTTGCCATATGCCCATTTTTGCCACAATTGTAGCAAACACCCTTGAACTTAGGTTCATGAATCACAATCCCCTTGTTCAACAGGTTAGGCCTTTTTCTTTTCTTTGATGGACTACCATGTTCCATCAAATTTGTCTTGGCATCCATAGCTCTCGGCTTAGGATCCACCTTTTGATTGTCCTCTTCAATACGAAGCTTGGCAACCAAATCTTCAAGAGACATAGCCTTTTGCATATGCTTAAGGTAGCTCTTGAAGTCCTTCCACGAATGAGGCAACTTCTCAATGACCGCAACCACATTGAAGGCATCGGGGAGTAGCATCCCCTCGACACGAACATTGTGCAAAATGAGTTAAAACTCTTGCACTTGTTCCACCACCGAACGATTATCAACCATTTGGTAAGATAAATACTTGGCCACGGCGTACTTCTTAGTACCCGCATCCTCTGTCTTATACTTTTTCTCTAGTTGTTCCCATAGTTCTTTTGCGGGGTTTACATTACAATACACAGCGTATAATGTATCAACTAAACAACTTAATACAAAATTTTGACAAAGAAAATCGCCATGGCACCAATTGTCAAAATTAATTCTCTTGTTCTGATCGACCTCATCAGCGGCAAGCTCGGGCTTGTCTTCCTTCAAGTAGGCAGCCAATCCAAGAGTAGTGAGGTAGAAGAGCATTTTTTGTTGCCAAGTCTTGAAGTCCACACCTCCAAATTTGAACGGCTTTTCGGCTTGGGCATTTAGAGGGAGTTGACGTGAGTTGTTGTTGCTTTCTCCAGCACCGTTGAGACTGTGATCAACCATTTCAGATCTTGAGTAGAAATTCGTCTTGCGATTGTTGGATATAAGATATGTGGTACAAGATTGAATACACTGAAAGAAATTATGTCTAGTAAAACGAGTTTTTATAAGTATTACTACTAGTACGAAAACAAATAAAATAAGATGAAATTAAATAAAACACAATAAATAAATTGCAAACAAGCACAGCCGAGTCGAGGAAGTCCTCTTCCCGCAAGACTAATTCGCCAACGTAGTGCTCATCAACCGGCGATCGTCCCCAAAGGTAAAACGATTTTGTTCTTTTCAAGGTAGCACTGCAATCATAAATGCTCCGGCAAACTGAACGGAGGTGAAACTGAGTTGCTTAAAAATAATGAAAAAGATGCAGCAATATGAGGGAAATGTTGTAGTATCTGGCTATGTGAGCTTGTTTGATATCGGATGTTCGGGAGACAGAGGGCAACTCCTATGTTTGCCTATTTATAGATATGTTCCACTAGGGGGAGTTTGTCTTTGCCATCAAGGCTGAGCCGTTACAGGCGTGAAACACGGGCATAACCGATGCTGCCATCAAGGCTGTAGTCGTTACAACATTGTGTGCAATTCACCATGTGCAAAATGTGTTCCACACTCAATTGCAACACGTGGCTGACTCATCAGCCACGTCACTTGCATAGTGTGCACCACTCGACGGGTCTAGCCACATCGACAGTCCACGTGTCGAGCCCACAGGCTAACTTCAAGTGCCAAAAAAAATAAGGCACAACGGACCATGCCAAGCCAAGAACCCAAGAGCCTAAAGACCAATTGTCAAGAACCGAGACCGAGCTGGGGCTGAGGCCGAGCTCGGGGCTCGGGTCACGGGGCGCTCGGTGCTCGACCAGCGGCCTTGTTGAGGCTGTAGGCCGTGGCAGGGCGGGGCGAGGCGGGCGGCACGCGAAGCGAGCCACCAGGTGCCACAAATACTGCACACCTTGTTATTACACACCTCAACCATAATGGTTTATAAACATAGATTAATTACTCTTTAATCAATGTGAGATACTTCATTTATTACATGTTCACTTCATGTAATAATCCTACCAACCGTATCACTTCGTGGACTCATTTCTCACTCACCGAAATTCAGATTTGAGAAAACAAATATACCACATTAAGTTGGTAATACTTAATTTCGACAAAATTAAATATTTCACGTCGGAAATTTACAACAAAATACCTGAATTATCAACAACTAATTTTTTGTTGCTTTTTGTTTACAGAGAATTAGAGCATACAAATAAGCTTCAAAGAAGAGAAACTCTAGTAGAGGATAGAGCAGAACAATAATTAAGCTTTAATTAATGGATCTGAAAAATGAAAACATGACAGAAAATATGTTATAATAAGCAAAAAAGGGTTTAATCCATGAGTAAGAAGAATCGAAGATCTACACTAAAAAATGAGCAATATAATTTATAGTTATACATATCAGGTTCTAAAATTGTAACTTTCGAAATCCAAATATTGAAAACTCATACCATGCATCTTTCTACTTGGAATAGGAAACTGGATAATATTGAAGAATTCCCTTGAAATAGGAAAGATGAACATGAATCTGAGAATGATTTGTTTTATTGCTTTTTTCTTTTCAACCGCACCATCTTTTTATTTGGAATTCTCTTTTACTTAGTTGACCTCGACCATCCATGACGCTACCATTGTCACTAATCTTTAATGTGATTGAAATGCTGAAATTGCTTCCATTTCCATAATCATTGATCGAAGATTTGCTATTTTTTTGGCGAGCACTTTTGAAGCTACCTTTGTCACGTAGATCTTGGTTTGACAGTGATGCGGTAATATATGATCACATAAAACGGCTCACAATGTATTAGTTATTCTAGAAGTATCAGCAAACAATATCATAGCATTACGACAAGGCCATTGAACTCAAAATGTCTTGAAAATGTAACAAATTTTATTATAGCTGCAAATGTCGATGGTGACTAGAAGTTTTTTTTATTAGAGACTTTTTTACATACGATTTTGTAGTTAAATTTTTTTTTTTGGGTTGTATTGGTTTTGGCAGGAAAAATACGGTATTTCTTTAATATATATTATAAAGATTATATAGATATAGATTTTGGCCACCATTACAATATAGTATACATTAAGCTACACAATTAAAATCAGATTATGTGAAGATTAGTGACAAGTTAATAAATATCTGACCAGACTAGTCATGCATAGAGAGAATAATAGCTATATATATAAATGGATGGTTTGCAGATTGATGATATATAAAATATATATATAGTCAAGAAATATGCTCATCAATAATTTGTTAAGTTAGCCTTATCCCAGCTCCACCTCTATTGAGACCTACAACTGCATTACGTCATGTACAGACAGCTCGACAAAATAAGAATGGATACAAGTGATTCAAGTCCAGATGGCTACCCCCAACATAGATAGCATCAACACCAACACAACAAGGTTACCCCTGCAACCTCCAGCCGCCGCCTTGGGCAGGAAATCAATTAGTTGCTGGCCTTTCACCA
Organism: Plectranthus barbatus; assembly: GCA_026898455.1. NCBI lineage: Eukaryota > Viridiplantae > Streptophyta > Magnoliopsida > Lamiales > Lamiaceae > Plectranthus > Plectranthus barbatus. Next base: position 262,265 of record JAPKLW010000400.1, on the reverse strand, counting down.
CCTCCACCGGGAACACACACCCTTCCTTGGACGGATCTACTACGGAGACGTATCCCAGGCCATTGAAGTCACAGGCTTTCTCGTCTTGAAAGAAGGTTTGGAAGTAGACATTGAAGGCGTAGGAGACATTGTTGTCAAAGCTAAGGCTGCTGCACGATGCCCCCGGAGCCAAGGTGGTGCAGTCGCCTTTCGCGCATGCTCGTTCCTTCTGTTTGATCACATTCAGCACATCCGTCTTGTTCCCGTTGAACACGCACCACCGCTTCGGCATGCGCATGATCCCCTTCATCATCGTCGGAAAGATGTCACGGCCTTGTCCAGATAGATCGATCTTGTATTTGGACTGCCCGTTAGACCTGGCCGAGATTCACATCAGCTCAGGGCGGATCCAGAAATTTTCTATTTTAAATATACAAAAAATACAAAGTAAAAGAATACAATGTTTTGTAAAATGGAAGAATTTTTTCTTCTTCTCTCATAAAAATACCGAACCATGGTATTATTAAAACTACAAAAATTTTCGGTTGGATCCGCCAAATCCATGCATCAACTATATGAAAGATGATAACCATGAAAGAAACCGAACCTGTAAACTCCCCAATGTCGGTCGACGGGCTCCACAGCGATCATCTTGGGTTCATCAGTGAGTGCATGAATGTAAATATCGATGGGTGCACCTGGCCGCATGGGGGTGCCCTTATTGCTAGCCACCAACGGCAATAAGTACTTGAAAAAGCGCTCGGCATTCTCGGCGGTGGCTCCATTGTAGCCGTCGGTGGGCCACCCGATTTGGGAGACGACGATCTTGATATCGGAGGCATTGAGTTTATGCAGAGCCCAAGCGAAGCAGTCGTACTGCCACTCGAAAATGTTGGTGTAGACGGTGCCGTTGATGTCTTTGATGACTATGTCGGCCGAGCTGTTGGTGGGGAGCGCGAAGGAGATTGAAAAGTTGTTGCGCTCGGCGTCAATGATGGGGAACATGTCGGCCAAAAACGGGCCGTTGTTTCCTCGGAGGAAACTAAGAAACTCGGCCATTCTTGGCTTGATTTCGTCAATGAACTCGCAGTCAGAGGGGCGTCTCACCGCGGGCTTTAATATAGCGGTGTAATGAGCGGTGTTGGCCTTGATGTGGCAATTGCCGGATTCATCAAAAGCCTGCTGCACACTCCGTAACGCGTTCATGGCCTCATCAATACGGGGAATGCTGGGATTCGGGTTGAACATATATATGCCGCCTCCAACTATCACAGTCCTGCCAAATCAACCATGTAAAGGATTAGGATCCACTCATTTTTGCAAAATCGGCTTGTATGCAGAGAGATATTTCGTCATTATATTTATATGTTAGTTCATGTCGTTATCTCCAATCAATATATAATATTTCAATGCACCCTCACCCGCACAACATAGAACTATTTATATCTCAAACCACGGACAAAAATTGTTGTAAGCCGGTTCAGATATCATGTTAGAATCTATTATTTCTTACAAAATCAACTTGTTGAAAGAGGAATACATCACCATTATAAGGAAATTAATGCCACTGCATTCATATAAGTAGCATGGAATAATTAATAGTTTCACACTATATATGAGGGGATCCGTTAAATGCCCGCAATGACAAATAACATTGATCTCAATTACTTTATAATGGTGGGAAATCCTTAATCTTACAAGCTAATTTCCTAAATAAGAATAAATCCTAACATAGTATCGAATTCAAACCAATTACTATTATGAGAGCTCTCAATATCCATTGTATTAAAATATCTGATCATATCGACTAGAAATAATGAGATGAATAGTCTTACATTAACGCTTTTTCCTTACAAGTTGTTTTGTAAGGAAGAGTGATTCGGATTGTATCTCTATGTTTGAATATATATATAGATATATATATTATATTTACCTTACATTGGAATTGAGGAGATATGTGGATTTTGCTCTGAACCATTCAGTTGCATTTCGGTAGGTGGAGAAGTTGATCTCGAAGATGGTGGTGGTGAGGTTGATCCCACTTCCGGCGAAAGCTTTCAAGATGTCCTCCTGGCTAGTGAAAATTCTTGCATGGCCGATGCCATTCTGCAGCATCAGGTCCACCACCTGCGATGGCACCAATCTCTGCGCACTTTGTCTTCCCCAATTCATGCCGATGTATGCTTCTGTGTGGTAACATGCAAACAGAGCCACCACAATCAATGTAGTAGGGATCGTGATGTTGGAGTTGGAGGCCATGGAAAATTAGGTCTTAATTTGCCACAAATCGATGAGATGATTTCTCACGGCGGCCTAATTTTCTTGGGACATGTTGTTTTTCTCCCATCCGGTATGAAGAGGGAGGAGATAGGTGTTGTGATGAGAGAGAGAGGAACAGTGAGAGCCATTCAAAATGGAAAGAAGAGAGATACATTCACACCTTACAAAATATTGCTACATCGATTTGCCTCACATTATTAATGCATGGTAATAGATATTCTATGTTTAAACTTCCTTTAAATTCAAAATTGATTCTCTTCCTTTTTAGAAAAAGAGCAAAATCAAATAAATAATTACTTCCACTCATAAGTATATAAAAATATTATGATATCGAGAAATTATAAAGTATTCTAACTTAATTAATGATACCTAATTCTGCTTTAAATAGTGAGTAAATATAAGGCACGTGAAAAAAACTTGTCGGATGTAAAAAACTATTCAAAAATGACATTCTTCAATATAATAAAATTGGAAAATCTAGATCTTTTACCAATTAAAATATAGTGTTTTAGAATATAGGAGATGGTGCTCTAGTCACGTGGGGACAATAGGCACCGCCCTGATAATAAGGGCCGCCCTTTCAACAGGTGCGACAGGAGGAAGTTCTGGAACAACAAGACGTCGTGATGATAAACCAATAGGACTTTCATGTGGGAGAACACCAGATGGAGAGACTTAACATCAACAATATTTCATAGGAATGATGATACAAAAACAAATCCCAGTTCCGAGATACACCTCTAGGAAAGAGAAGCTTGGACCCAATATATCTACATGATCTAATCTAATGCTAGATCTCGATAACAACTTCATCGAAGTTGCTGGTTTTCATCTATGAGAACTGCATTTGGAACCCTAGACCTGGAAAATGAACATTCATCAAGTTGTTAGAAATGAGCCTACTAGGGATCGCCAAGATTATGTAGGTGATTTCTAATCCAACAACAAAAGATGTCTTAAGCCCGAGTCTCTCATTGAAATTGTGGATAAAATGGCCTACATCAAATATACGTTCGAGAAAAGGAAGATAGCTTTCGAAAAAAGAAAGAAAAATATTTAAACTATAATTACTTGAGATTAATCTAACATAAAGAGTGATGTACATCGTAAATATCTCATTAGATATGTTTAGGGTTTTTTTTCTATCTTTTATGTATTTTGCATATCTTTTGTACTCTCTATTTATATTAATCAATAAAGCAAATACAATTCAAGGCCAATAATCTAAATCCTATCATGGTATCAGTCTAATCGATGCAATTCCTTCCTGACCGACGCTGCATCCCTCCTCCCTTCGCCATGGCACCGGACCCCTACGTTCTCCCTTTCTCCACCCTCATCCACATTATAACTATCAAGTTGTCATCCTCTAACTATCTTCTATGGTGTTCACAAATCGTGCCTCTCCTCACCTGCCAGGATTTAATGAAATTTGTCGATGGGTCCTCTCTCCTGTCGCCCCCGCATCTTGCCTCGTCGGAATAACCAAATTCGGCGTACTCTTCTTGGCATATGCAGGATCAATGGCTTTTGAGCCTTCTCTTGTCGACTCTATTTGAAGAAGCAATGACGCAAGTCCTCGGTTGTTCGACATCACGTGTTGTCTGGTTAGCGCTTGATGTCGCCTTCAACTGATGCGTGAACTCCGTCTCAAAGACAACTTGAAGCTTATGAAACGGGGTCCTCGTTCTGTCTCGAAGTATGCGCGTGAATTCAAGTCTCTCTACGATCAACTCACTGCAATTGGTCGACCCGTTGATGACACAAATAAAGCTCACTGGTTCCTCCGGGGATTGGGTCCTGCCTTCGCCTCTTTCTTCATCGCGCAGATGGCTCTCACCATATTACCCACCTTTCGTGACTTGGTTTCGAAGCATCGACCAACTCAAACTCATGCTTCAACAAACTTATATCTCTCATGCATTCACATCACTACAATTCTCCCTCCTGAATGAATATGAACTCAAACTCATTTTCTCCCTTCCTTCCCGTAAAGTTCCACTACAAAAAAGATAGGCTAGTCCAAAGACTAGCACACTCCAATCAGCTGTAAACATAGCCTAAACTTAGAAGTAGGAACCACCTTTGTAAAAGCATCTGCAACATTATCATGTGTGAATGTTTTCTCCATCTTAATCTCACCCTTACCCAAGATGTCTCTCGCAAAATGAAACTTGACATCTATATGCTTTGATTTATCGTGGAACACCTAGTGTTTGGTGAGCTGAAGCGCACTTTGGCTGACACACAGGATGTGTACAACCTGTTAATGAATTCCTAATTCTGGCACCAACCCTTTAAGTCATAGACCTTTCTTTATTGCATCCTTTATTGCCATAAATTCAGCTTCAATGGTAGAAAGCGCCACCACTGATTGCAACTTAGATTTCCAAGTTACAACAACTCCGAACAAAGTGAACACAAATCCTGTTTGAGATCCACGGGTATCCACACTCACTACAAAAACCAGAATCCACAAAACCAATCACTGGTTTAGTCATATTTCCTAGTTTCTTGTCAAACATCAGTCCATAATGTGGAGTTCCTTTCAGATATCTTAGAAATCCAATCAATGCATTTCAGTGATCTTTGTCTTGTTTAGCCATGAACCTGCTAGTCATGCTAATAGAGTAGGCAATGTCTAGAACAAATCATCAAATACATCAAACATCCCACCAAGCTTGCATAAAGAAGTTTGTCCATAATCTCCCCTTCTTCATTTGTATGTGGACACATAGATTCTGATAACCTCACATCATGGCCTACTGGAAGAGCCAATTGTCTACATGTTGTCATTCCAAACTTATCCAACACTTTGGATAAGTGATTTCTCTGATACAACTTTAGTCTGCCAGCTTGTCTATCTCTTGATATATCCATTCCCTGAATTCTGGTTGCTTCCCCTAGATCCTTCATATCAAATTCAGATTCCAAATCAGCCGCAACTCTTCCAATATCCTTCAACATCATTCCTGCCAATAGAATGTCATCCACATAAAGTAGCAAATATATAAGGCTTAAGTCTGAGCCCTTTTTCAAGTACACACATCTGTGATATAGTGAAGCTAATATTCATCATATGGGAATCAAATCTTCTTTTCCATTGTCTAGGGCTTTGCTTTAAGCCATAGATGGACTTCTTGAGTAGGCACACCTGTTGCTCACATCCTTTTTCAATAAAGCTAAGGGGCCGATCCATACACAATTCCTCCAAATTTCCATGGAGGAATGATGTTTTGACATCAAGTTGATGGAGCTCAAGATCAAATTGATTTATAATGGCTAACAACAACATGACGGAACAATGCTTAACTAAAGGTGCAAAGACTTCTATAAAGTCTACACTTTCTCTTTGGGTGTAGCCTTTAGCCACTAACCTGGCTTTATACTTTAGCCTAGGTGGTGTTGTGTTCTCTAGTTTTCTTTTAAACAACCACCTACAACCTATGCTTCTTTGAAACTTTGGTATGTCAACCAATAGCCATGTATTGTTTTGTTTCAGAGAAGTGACCTCATCATGCATGTCTGTCATCCAAAATTCCTTTTCAGCACTTAAGCATGCTTCTTCAAATGATTTTGGCACATCTCCTTCGAGCTTCTCTGCAATATTTAGGTTTAAGAATACCACATCGGCTTCACTAAATCTTCTAGGAGGGGGAATCTCCCTCCTCGCCCTATCTCTGGTTAACCAGTAGTCTGAAGTTCTTGAGGGTTGAGAAATAAACTGGGTATTTGGGGCATCCTCCACATGATCTGATCCGTCTAGATCATCCTCGTCTTCTTTAAACTGAACGTTAGGCAGGTTTAGGTTCTTGGAGTTGTGACTATGATTAGGTGCACCTTTACTTGACTCAGTTAAGTAGGGCATGTGGCCTCCATTAAAAGTTACATCCCGGCTAATTATAATTTTGTGGTTGTTTGGCTCCAAGCACCACAATCTGTATCATTGGGTTCCATGAAGATAACCCAACATCACACACCTTTGAGCCCTTGGATCAAGCTTATCTTGCTTAATGTCTACACAATCAAATGTTTTGAGGTATGAATAGTGTGGGGATCTACCAAACCACACTTCATCTGGTGGCTTAAAATTCAATGCAGCAGTAGGACTTTTATTGATCAAGTAACAAGTTGTTGAAAAAACTTCTCCCAAGAAGCTTTTAGGGATACTTGAGCTGATTAATAGGCATCTTGTCTTCTCTAGCAGTATTCTATTCATCCTCTCTATCACACTGTTTTGTTGAGGATTGTAAGGCACTATCTTGTGCCTTTTAATCCCTTTAAGTATGCAAAATGATTCTAATTCTTCATAAATGAACTCCAATCCATTATCTTTTCTGAAGTACTTAAGTGTTGGTCCCAGATCAGAGTCATCGTGGTGAATAGCAAACAACTCACACACGAATGCAGCGGAAGATTAAAGTTTATCTTGCACTTATGTTCTTGTTAAAAATATTTAGCTCGAAGTCGTACTTAGGGTTTCTTACAGGTTTATACTCTAGCAACTGTAAGTAATAAAACAGTAATAAACACCCAAGATTTATAGTGGTTCGATCTAACAGATCTACGTCCACTCCTCAGCCATATCGCTGAGAATTCACTAAAAAGATATTTGAAGTACAAGGAGTCGCCGAACACTTGTAGCAGGTAGTGAACTTTTGACCTAGCCACTACAAAGCTCCGGCCAAGTCAAGGACGCACCTTCGTAAAACTTGTCCTTCGCTGTAATGGAGGTTTTATAGTTCTCTCCGAACTTTTCTAGTTTTGGCAATAGCCCGTCGGAGTCAATCTCTTTTCAGAGATGTGACTGCTGGATGCTTCCTAGGATGGACCTCCCCTCATAATCAGCAGCTAAGCGTCCGGTGTCAAGGGCTGCTGGCCCATGGCAAGTTCAAAAGACGAATACTTCGAGGTCAAACTCTTTTATTTTTTACCTTGAAGACAGATGGAAGCTCTATCTTTCAAACTTTCAAAGTCTCAACGCTTTACTTTAAACCAGGGCTTTTTCGTACTACCAGGGTGGGAATGAGAAGTTGTTCCTCCGTCTGATTCCTCCCCATGTCAATATATTTTATTATTTAGGGGGAATTACGCTTACATTAGGCTAGGAGCCTAGATTCAGGGGAAGGGTAGCTACATGATGTTATAGGCACTGCTTACCCTATTTCCAGTTCCTAGAACTGGAAGATGGGAGCAGTGTTAAGCCCGCGGCTTCCTTATTGCTTCTGGGGCTGCTTTCGCCCAGAGGTATCCCAATGATTGGATTCTTGAACTAAGTCAAGGAATCTCTTCAATGTAGTGTCAGATCTTCAAGTGGGGGACACTACAGTTGTTGAGAGCTTTGAATTCTTTAAGTCGCGTGCTCTCAACTGACTACTTTCTCACTTTTCGCTTGTCAAAGGAATCTCACAGTAAATGCCTTTTCAGATGTGGTTGAGGTTCCTTAGTTCGTGAGTGATTGGAAGCAGTGGTTAAGCAGTAGTCGTGTCTCTTGTTTGGACTTCGACTTTTATACCTGGAGATTCAAACTTTGAATCTCTATACCTGTTAGACACAATGGCTTCTTCGTCCAAAAGGAGTTTGACTTTATCCATCCTTTTCGGTGTCGTACAATACTTTCCGACCTACTTTGGGAAAGCTTTTGTCCTTTGCTTGTACTTTTGTCAGAACGGTAGTATTAGCGATTGTTGCTAGATATAATCCTTGCTTAGCATTCTCGGAGAATGCTGGAACGATCTGCTAAACCTTTTGAATGCTACGCTCTTCTAGCAATCTGCTCTTCAATCTGCTGAATCCTTTAATAGATGCGTATTTCAGCACTAGGTCTTGACTGCTGATTGCTATTACTTAGCAATCTACTTGAATGCTAGCGAGTGTTGTCTCCTTTAGCATTCTGCTACCCTTTGCTTCTGACTGTTTCGTAAGACTCCTAGCAGTCTCTTTCTTAGCATATGATTGCTAACGCCTTAGCAATCAATCTTCTTAGCACTTGTCTGCTAACATCTCTAGCAGTCATTCTAGTCTTCTGATTTCTCTAGAAACTACCATCTGCTGAGAATTCTTCTAGCATTCCGAAGTTACTTGAATTCTGATTTTCTTTGTTCCATTTGCTGAATCCTTCAGCAATCTTCTCAAGCACTTACTAATCTATTACAACTCGATATTTATCCTAAACAGGACATTACATAAGAGTTTCTAGGCTATGCTAAAATTCAGCAGTGATCGACCAATCTAGCTAAGGCTTTGATTCAACAAAACCTTTTACAATTTTGATCCTAAGGGAGGAATTCGCGAATAATTCCCAATATTAAGGGATGTTCCCTTTTCATTTTCTACACTTGTAAACCAGTCTTTAATCTTCCAAGTTGTTTGGTCCATGCTTTTAGTCACATACACCCACAATTTCCTATAGTGATCATCCATAATGGAGAGGAAATACTTGCCTCCTCCTATTGTCTCAGTTCTGGCAGGTCCCCAGAAGTCAACATACACATATTTAAGAGGTGATTTGCTTTTGTTTTGGGTCACCTTATAAGGTTGTTTGGTGCCTTTGACATTATGCACTTGTCACACATGCTCAGATCTTCATTATCCTTAAGATCAATCAAACCTTGCTTCTAAAGTTCTAGCATCCCTCTTTGACTGATGTGGCCCAATCTGGAATCCCACAGTTGGCTACTACTACCAAGGACTGGATCCATCTAACCTACCATTGTCCTTGCATAAAGGTAGTAGGTGTTGTTTATTCTCTTCCCTTTAAGTACTTCTGTACCTTCCTTACACATATAAATTATGCCATCACTCCCAACGAATTGATATCCTTTGGATTCCAAGATTCCTAGATAAATCAAGTTCCTTTGTATGACAGGTATATGCCTCACATCTGATAGAATTTTTACATCTCTATTGTTTTGTATCCTCACAAAACTAACCCCTTCAATCTGACAGGTGTGATTGTTTCCAACATGACTCTCCCACAGTCCTTCAACTTCACATCCACAAACCACTCCAACCTCGGGCACATAAGGAAAGAGCAGCCCAAGTCTAGGATCCATTTATCTTCAGCTTTGCTATCAATCACATTAAGTGCTTCATCATGCACTTCTTCTACAGCCTTAACATAGTTAGTACATTGATTGTACTATCCTTTTTCCCTTCAAGATAGTACAACCCTTAATGAGGTGTCCTTGTTTCTTACAGTAGTGGCAAATTCTTTGTTCTGAAACACTAACTTGGGGCTTGAATTCTGTCTGAGAGGAGAATAACCTATTCTTTCTCTAAAAACCAGTGCTTCCGTAGTCTTTCCTTTGATCACTACTCAATTTGTCACTATAGGTTGACTTGTTAAAGCCATCAGGCTTTCTCTGGAACTTGTTGGATTTGCCTTTTCTTTCCAGCAACCCTACACCACTGCTTTCATTTGATTGACCATCTGTCAGCATTTCTATTTCCTTTTGTTTGATTGTAGCCAAGACTTCTTCCACTGTAATCCCAGTATTCCTACCATATATCATAGCATCTTTTATATTACCATATGATCTAGGTAGGGTATTTAAGAGGTGAATCTCCTTATCCTAATCTCCAATTTTCACCCCTATATTCTCTAAATCATCAACAATCTTGGTAAACTCATCGAGCTGATCTAACACACTCCTTTCTTCTGAGATTTCACAGGTGTATAGCCTTTGCTTTAGGTATAGACGATTGGTCAAAGATTTGGCCATGTAAAGGGTCTCCAACTTCTTCCAAACACTAGCTGTTATGGTTTCTTTAGACACCTCCCTCAAGACTTTGTCATCAAGCTCAAGAATATAAAGCTTCTTGCCTTGTTCACTAACTTTGTTTTCTATTCTGGTTTCTCATCTTTAAACGCAGTAGCACCATCACCAACTGCCTCATCAAGTCCTTGTTGGGTGAGGATAGCCAACCTTTTAACTTTCCACAACCCAGAATCATTTTTGCCAGTAAACTTATCAATTTCATACCTAGCTGACCCCACCACGAATGAATGCTTGATAAAGAAAACCCTCTATATCAACTGATCACACAAATAATCACAGAATGACACACAAAAGCAATCTCTACCCAGAATCTCACTCCAGAATCATAGAAAAACAATCAAGATATCATAGACAACAGATTGAACACAAGAGGATCTATCCAGAAACAATTCAGGGATGAATCGACACGTGACCTAGTTTTAGTGGAAGAGAACAGGTCGTAGAACTTTTGGAATGTCACACGATCTCTCACTGAAGCAAACTAATCATGAATTTGCCCTCACTTCCCACAGACGGCACCAAAATGTTGTGTTTGATTCAAGATTGAAGTTGTTATTTTATGTGAGCTTAACAATGAAACAGAAAAACATCAGAATTACATGGTTCGACAACTTGCCTACGTCCACGAGATAGTTGAGAGAGATTTTTTACTTTTGAGTAATGGGATTAAAACAAATCAGAGCTTCTTGCTCTAAACCAAAATCACATAAAAACAGAAACCATACGTATGAACTCACGAGGAAGATGATCTCTCCTTTTAACAGAAATAATGCCCTATTCTTTATGGGCGAGTGAGTGTTAAGTTAGGATTTTCACCAACTTATCTGATTGTTCTTTGATTGATTGTGTAACGTTCAGATCGTTTTTGTACTTGTTTTCGTGCATGAATTGGCTTCTGTACCCGTAATGTTGTGTTGGATGAATCATGCAGGTTTTTAGTCACAAACAGAGAAGAATCGGATTTCCAGTTTCAGGTCCACGTCGATCGATGAGGATGTCTCGTCGATTGACGAGGAAATTGGAGAAGGAGCGATCGACGAAGGAAGAAAGAGAAGATCGACGGAGGCAGCAACCATGTCGATCGACGACATTCCATGTCGATCGACGAGGGTACTTCACCAGTGTTGATCGATGCCATTCTTCCACGATCGACGCGAGTTCGGGGATTCCTATTATGTATCTGTTTTGAAGATACAAACATATCTACACCTAGATATTGTATGATAAATTCTCCACTATTATATATAGCCATTTAAATTTGTTTTTTAGAGAGGGGAATACATTAGAGTAGTTACAAGATTTTAGTATTGAAGATTGATTAGAGATTCCCAAGGTTTTTGAAGCTTATGTTTGAAGACAGAGTTCTGTGGAATTATTTTTGGATTCCAATTTTTATGCAATTCAGGTTTTATTCTTCTATGATGAATATTATTCC